>JANEHU010003251.1:0-11949 GCA_027563435.1 Nasonovia ribisnigri | reverse complement strand
TTAAAGACACAGTACGTACTGTACGTATGACACAAATAGCAGTAATAGTTATAAAGAAAGAACACAAGATAATAATTTTAATTATAATTTACCAAATTGCGATATGCGTAGGTATTATTATTATAAATCGCATTAATTATAACTGTAAGATTATGTCTAATATCGTAACTTTAGGTTGACTTCATGAATAGTAGACGATTACCAAAAACTAAAGCTTCCATGGCTGTTATTGAAACTCGTCAAGTGTCGACAATGGACATAACGGATAAAGACTTTTAAAATAGGTATATTCTGATGGCGGCAGTATTTCCTTATTTTTGTGTACTTATTTATTACATGTTTCCCCCCACCACCATAATATGTCTAATATTATTTATTAATCTTTATATTTTACATATATTATACACCACAATTTATATTTTATTAGTATTTACACCAGTATTAGTGTAGTTTATACCCTAGATATAGGTATTAAATAATATATTTTACTATAATTATTATTTTTCATTGTAATGTATTATAATAATACTCTTTAATATAAAATGATTGTGATTAAAACTTACTCTTTTCTGGAGTTTTCAAAACGGGTTAGGTAGGTATGTCTAGAAAAATTGCACAGTTGTTGTAGCAGTTGCTAGATGAACCGGTGTGATTTAAAAAAGGAATAATTCATTTTTTTTTTTTAAAAAACATGCAATATATTTAATAAAGAATCGTTATACATTTTATATAGATCATAAAATTACTAATATAATATATTCATAGTTCATAATAAAATTATGCGGATGTATATAGGTACTTCTTAATAAATCTTTTATAATTGAAATTGTATAAATAATTGAATTAAACAATGGGGTATCACTAGTATCAATTTTATTACACTATGTCTAGGGTCACCGGCAAAAGGTAGCAAAATGTTAATTTTTAACAAATCTATATAAGAAAATCATTATTATTTAAATTGATAAAAAAAACTTTTGAAGGAGAGTGTTGGAGCCCGCAGGCAAATACATTTTAAGGAGTGAGAAAAAAAATTAATATGGCACCAGGTTGTTAATTTTTAACAAATCTATTCAGAGTGATTATTTTATCGAAGAACACTCATTATTTCTTAAGGTGTTGACTATTTTTTAATTTTTTTTTTTTCCAAAAATTTTAGATTCATGCTTTTCAACATTTAAACAACACTTAATTTTTTCACCCTTATATTTATTGGTCAAACTATTATCAACTTTTGATTTTCAAATGGCAATCTATACTAAAAATTGGTGTATGAACAAATAGGACCCAGGTCATTGAGATCCCAACCATAGCTTTGGTATATATTGGATCTAGTTGTATCGGGATCAAATTATCGTGCATTGATCTAAAATTCCTAATAGGATATGTCGGTTATCAAAAAATTTAAAAAAATATAATATAAATTTTAATTTATAAAATTAAAGTAATGTTATATTACAATCTATCTCTGCTTAATTATAATTAATTTATGTATATTTAATATGATATAAATAATAATATACCCGCACAACTAGAAATTTCTATAAATACCTAGTTATATACCTACACTTTTGAGAATCCATTAGTTAATCTTGAATATAATATTATGTTAGTACCTACTTTTAAACAAAAATGTTGTATATTTTTATATTAATAAAACAGTACATACTCTACAATGCTTATTGTATTTATTTAAAGTATTGCATTTTCTTAAGAAATTTAATATTAATTTTCACTATCACAGCTGACTGGTTAGCTATGGTCAGTGTACTGAATTTCTGATTTCTTTATTTCTAGTCTCTTAATTTATAGTTATATATTTGTGTGTCTGTGAGCATAGATATATTCTGTACGTATTATTAACTTGAGTGTACATAGTGGAGAATGATTTATATGTCAAAGTTTTTCCATGTGACGCTCAAAACCACTACCTTATAACTAAGAGTTTGGTGTTATTTAGCAGATATCTGTTTTTTAGACCGTTTTTATTATGCATAGTTCATATGATAAATCTATTTTAGTCATTTAGAAATATACCCTTTAAATATATTATATTTTTCAGATTCTTTCTGGCTCATTCAAATCTGACATTAAGTGAGTTGTGAATTGTGATAACTAATGAATAAAATAGTAAAACAATCAATATGATGAACTCTATAGGTCAAAGCTTTGCTTCCCGATTGGTCGTAAATTCCTTCTTTTAGCATACTAGTGATTATAAGTAAGCCAGTAAGGTACTTAGGGACCTATAAATGTGTCTAGCCCTAAAACATGTATATTATGTGTTAAAATGTAGTGTTTCTTATAACCAAAGTCATTAACTATTATTGCACTATTAAAGTTTAAAATATGTATCATTTAAAGAACAAAAATGTTTTACTGTCACAAAACTTTATTTTTTTAAATAAAATAAAATAAAATGCATGAGGAATTTAGTTTAAGAATACAACATCCCTGTTATAGTTTAATCTGCAAATTGTTTAATGTTTTGTAGTTAAAAATTTATAAAATGTTCAATTTTTGTAGCCAAAGCTTGAAAATATAATTCAAAAATATTAATTGTGGTGATCTGAAACTTTTATGTATAATATTATTACATTAAATTTTATGAACACAAAGACACAATGTCATGTTCTCTCCAAAAATTAATTTTACCATATTACTAATAATAGAATAAATCACTATAATCTATAGGTACCTGCTACCTATGCATAATATATAGGTAATAGAACGAGTCCCGATTCTTGACTGACTGATCTACGTACAGTCTATTAGTCTAAACACTGAAGTCTAAACTACGATAGCAGAAGAATTGAAATTTGCATGGTAAATTTTCAGTTTTTCCCAAAATTTCTAATTTCCCGTGAAACTTTTTCAATTTTTCTTTCCTGAAAAACCTTATGTGGACTGTTACAAATAATTTTTTTTTTAAAATGAGCCAAATCGGTCCAGCCATTCCTAAGTGATGACCTACCAACGAACATCATTTAATTTAATTTTTTGTAGGTACAGTCGTATAGATAAGATTATTTTTACATTTCTATTACTTTTGACGTTTTTTAAGACGTATTATGCATTAAACTCTATTAAACCCTTCCCCCAAACTAGGCCAATTCATTATTAAAAAATTGTACAAAAATCCACTGACTTGGTACCTCCTTTCGAGATATGCTCATTGCCCGTACATAACAAAATGGGCTTCTATTTTATAATATACTAGCTCATCCCGCGCACTTTGTTGCCCGTAAAATATGACAACTATTAAAAGAATTGTGATTGTTTAACTCATTTTGTGTGTAACTCGCTGCAGTATAGGTGCAACTCAGCCGCGGACGGTGTCCGCTCTTGGGAGGCTGATGCCGAACATTCAGGGGCCTTCGGCTTGTAAGAGGCGGCTGCTTATGTCTGTGGCACACAGCAAGCTGTTGTACGCTTCACAGGTCTGGGCTCTGGCGGCGGCGAAGACGGCTCGAAATAGGTCAGCCCTCAGTCAGGCGCAGAGAGGTGCCGCTATTCGGGTTGCGAGATGCTACAGGACCGTGTCTGATATGGCAGCTCTGGTCTTAGCTAGAGTTCCTCCAGCTCATCTGCTGGCCGATGAGCGACGCAGAATCGAGGAGCGTAAGCGTGAGCCCACGACGGTGGCAGTCGTAAGGAGGCAGGAGCGCGAGGCAACGCTGCGCGAATGGCAGGTAATCTGGGACCACACGACGAAGGCGGCGTGGACGAGGAGGATGATTCCGGACATCAGAAGGTGGGTGTATCAGCCAAATCAGGAAGCTATGACTTTTCACATGGCTCAGGCTTTGACGGGTCATGGATGCTTCCAGCACTACCTGTGGAAGAGGAGGAGGGCAGATGACCCTCACTGCATGCACTGTGATGAGCCGGACGACACTGTGGAACACACCTTGTTTCACTGTCCGTTCTGGGTAGAATTCAGACGGGAGATGGAGCAATGTGTCGGCCGGCCATTACAGCACGATGATGTGCCGGATATCATCCTGGGACCGGAGCAGGAGCTCCTCCCAGATGATCCATCCAGGAGGCGGCGTATCGTGACGATGGCGGAGGGACTGAGGTTGGCGTTCGGCAGAATGGTGGAGGCGATTCTCGGGCGGAAGGAGGATGCAAAGCGGGCCAGGCAGGCGCGATTATTTTAGTGGTGATTAAATTTGTGGGCCGAAGGCCAAATACTCAGGGTGGTTAGAGGCCCCCACGTATGTATAACTGGCATAACTGTTGTATGCTGTTATTGTGTCGGTGAATAAACGATACGGGTTCGGGTGGCAGTATTGTGATAAACAGTTCCCACCCGTTCCTGGTTTTTTTTAAGGAAAAAAAAAAAAAAAAAGGTGCAACTCAGCCGCCCTGCTACAATACGTCGGATCACAGACACCGCCGATTAGCGGCTATAATATGTGCAAAAATTCGATTTGATATGCATGCTTGTAGATGATCTGCCCGATTAACCTTTGACAACCAATAGGAATAATAAATATTTATTTCTACTGATTTTTTCTCCTATAACCAATATAGCAACGATTTAAAAACCAAAGTGTCCATCGTACATCTCAAAATCCCTGTTTGATCACATCCCCGGGTTGCCTAACCTAACCTACCGGGTCCAATTGTGAATCTAAAACATTCAAGTACCCCTACTTTTTTCTATTTTTATTATTTATTTATTTATTTGGTTTCCATGGTAATTATGAAACACTCAATAATATTTAAATCGATATAATCAATTAATATTCGATATTATCGAATAATATTTTTCACGTTAAAAAAAATTGGATTTTTCCTAAATTTTCTTTCGTAAGAACCTTCCCCTGATAATTATTACGAACATCTTAAAAAAAAATTGAGCCAAATCTGCCCAGCCGTTCTCAATTGATGAATTGTTGGCTCCATTTTTATATATATAGAAATAAAGATTATTCTCAAAATAAATTTATGTGCCAATGCTTTTTTGCAGAGTTAAATATTTAGATACCTATTGACTATTGTGTAATACAATAATAAAATATATAGCATATAAATAGCAATAGCATACCCTATATGGTAAAATCCACAAGGTAATTATAGGGATTTAAGGTATCCAATTTAGTATTTAGGCAAAAAAATTAAAAGACACTTTTTCATTTCGCCAAAAAATATTACGCAGTTGTAGATGGGGAACAATGGGAACCAATATTATACGATTTATATTTTATATACTTATTATAAATTTATAATTTTCAATTGCGTATTCGAAAACATTGCAAACTTTAAATTATTTTATTTGATGTTTATAAAATATGCTACTTGTATTCAATATTGTAACTATCTACAAAATGTGGAACTTAATTTAAATTTTACTCAAATATGCAAAAAAAATATAATTGCAAGAAATATAATTTATGCATTAAGAAACATTAGTTTAACATTTATTTATTTACCAGCTAGAATTATTTTAATTGTAGACAAATATAAATATACATGTATCAATTATGTAAAAAACTGGGCCCCTTTTGACATTGAAATAAGTTGTTTGAAATACATTATGTTTAACAAATATTGATTATACATATATTTAACCCATCATGTGTTATTATTATTATAATATTGTATGTATATTAATTGCATATATTTTACATGTTTTGCATGTTATATAAAGGGTCTGTTAAAAATACTAGTGAATATAAATTTGTATACTTACAAATAAGTATTTCTCGTACCTACAACAAATTGGTAAGTTGTACACAGCACAGCTTATGTAAATTAAATAGAATATATCATCTCACAGCGAGCACTAGCACAATTAGCAGCGAGTTAAAACCACGGTGGTAGGTATAATAGGTATATCTAAAACAACAGTTAAAGGAGTGAAGCCGGATTCACACCACATTGTGTCGTGTCGTGTTCTGTATATTTAATACATAGGTCACAAAGTGTTCTTCACATGATAATTTTTAACATAAATATTTAAATTGATAAAAAAAAATTTTGAAGGAGAACGTTGGAGCCCGCAGGCAAATACTTTTTAAGAAGCAAGAAAAAAAGTTTAGAAATGTATATGGTACTAACTTGTTTAAGTAAGAAAATCTTTTTAAAAATATTAACAAAAAAATTGAAGGGGGGCGTTGGAGCCCGCAGGCAAATACTTTTTAAGAAGCAAGAAAATTAAATTTAGAAAAAAATTATATGGCACCTGGATGTTTATATTCAAACTAAATGTATATAAGTAAATTATTAATATTTTAATTGATAAAAAAAATTTTTGAAGCGGAACGTTTGAGCCCGCAGGCAAATACTTTTTAAGGAGTAAGAAAATTAAATTTAGAAAAAAATTATATGGCACCTGGATGTTTATGATTAAAAAATCTATATAAGTAAATCATTAATATTTAAATTTAGAAAAAAAATTATGAAGGGGAACGTTGGAGCCCGCAGGCAAATACTTTTTAGGAGTTAGAAAATTAGGATGGCACAATGATGTTTATGTTTAAAAAATCTATATAAGTAAATCATTAATACCTACCTATTTAAATTGATAAAAAAAAATTTTTGAAGGGGAACGTTGGAGCCCGCAGGCAAATACTTTTTAAGAAGCAAGAAAAAAAGTTTAGAAATGTATATGGTACTAACTTGTTTAAGTAAGAAAATCTTTTTAAAAATATTTACAAAAAAATTGAAGGGGAGCGTTGGAGCCCGCAGGCAAAATATTTAAAGGAGTGAGAAAGAAATGTAGAAAAAAATTTATATGGTCCCTGCAGGTTGTCGATATTTACAATTTAGTTTAGAATATCTACAAGATTTATATTCATAAAAAAAAATTATGAAGGGTAACGGGTAAGTCCGCACTAAAAACTTTTTTAAGGAGTAAGAAAATTAAATTTAGGAAAAAATTAATATGGCACCTGGTTGTTAATTTTTAACAAATCTATATAGGTAAAACATTAATATTTAAATTGATAAAAAAAAATTTTGAAGGGGAACGTTGGAGCCCGCAGGCAAATACTTTTTAAGGAGTGAGAAAAAAATTAAAAGGGCACCAGGATGTTTATGTTTAAAAATCTACATAAGTAAATTATTAATATTTAAATTGATAAAAAAAAATTATGAAGGGTAACGTGTGAGTCCGCATCAAAAACTTTTTTAAGGAGTAAGAAAATTAAATTTAGAAAAAAATTAATATGGCACCTGGTTGTTAATTTTTAACAAATCTATATAGGTAAAACATTAATATTTAAATTGATAAAAAAAATTTTTGAAGGGGAACGTTGGAGCCCGCAGGCAAATACGTTTTAAGGAGTGAGAAAAAAAAATTAATACGGCAACTGGTTGTAAAATTTTTAAAAAAATCATTAATTATATATAATCTGATAAAAAATTTTTGAAGGGGAACGTTTGAGCCCGCAGGCAATTACTTTTTAAGGAGTAAGAAAATTAATTTAGAAAAAAGTTATATGCACTAGGTTATTGATGTTTCAAATTTGGTTTAGAAATATCTACAAAAATTAAATTGATAAAAAAAATATGGTAGAGGAAAGTGGGAGCCCGCAAGCAAATACTTTTTAAGGAGTAAGAAAATTAAATTCAGAAAAAAATTATATGGCACCTGGATGTTTAAAAAATCTATCAGAAGTAAATCATTAATATTTAAATTTAGAAAAAATATTATGAAGTGGAACGTTTGAGCCCGCAGGCAAATACTTTTTAAGAAGCAAGAAAATTAAATTTAGAAAAAAATTATATGGCACCTGGATGTTTATATTCAAACTAAATGTATATAAGTAAATTATTAATATTTTAATTGATAAAAAAAATTTTTGAAGCGGAACGTTTGAGCCCGCAGGCAAATACTTTTTAAGGAGTAAGAAAATTAAATTTAGAAAAAAATTATATGGCACCTGGATGTTTATGATTAAAAAATCTATATAAGTAAATCATTAATATTTAAATTTAGAAAAAAAATTATGAAGGGGAACGTTGGAGCCCGCAGGCAAATACTTTTTAGGAGTTAGAAAATTAGGATGGCACAATGATGTTTATGTTAAAAAAATGTATATAAGTGAATCATTAATATTTAAATTTAGAAAAAAAATTTTTGAAGGGGATCGTTTAAGCCCGCAGGCAAATACGTTTTAAGGAGTGAGAAAAAAAAATTAATACGGCAATTGGTTGTAAAATTTTTAAAAAAAATCATTAATTATATATAATCTGATAAAAAATTTTTGAAGGGGAACGTTTGAGCCCGCAGGCAAATACTTTTTAAGGAGTAAGAAAATTAAATTTAGAAAAAAATTAAAATGTCAAAAACATCCCAAATACCGTCGATCCTAATTAATATTTATACTTATATTTTGTTATAATATATTAAAATTAATTTTTATAATATTTCGTGTTAAAGAAATAATTAATTAGGATTGGCGGTATTTAAAGTTTTTAATTATACTGGTACAACACTACTCGGTCGCCCTTTACACCGTGGTTAAAAATTATGATGATTAGTTAGGTTCTAATATTTTACCCTACCCATGCCTATCCTAACCCAGCCTCACGAATAATATTTAAATATTTTCTTTCATTGTTATGTTTTCAATATCGAATACCTTAATAGTTAGTAGGATAAGAACATTGCAAAGCTCACGACCAGTGATGACAGCCGTCTATCATCGCCATAGCTTTAACTAACCATAGGTTTACCTAACTAACCTCCTTATGACTTATTAGGACACTTTGAATAAAAAGATCCTGAGTTGGTTGCCGAACTTAAGTGTTTTTTTATCAAGTTGAGCCGTTGATTATTGACTCCTTAGAACACCTTAGATCATATACCATGCCCAGTTTACCTTTGTAAACAATTTGAAGCACACATAAGGTAGGTATACTCGTAGGTCTCTGACATTTTTTTTTATCGATATCAATTCAATATATATTTAGTCAGAGACCATTGTCGCTAATATGTGCTACACATTATCGGGATAAGGGCCATTCATGGTATATGATCTAAGGTTGACACAATAACTGTGATCACAACTTGAAAGTATGATTGGATGTAAATATTGTAAAAGTCATTATTTTTTATTTTTTTTTTTTGGCAGAATTTTGATTGGGCACCCGAAGGTTTCTGCTATGCCTGGGCGAGGGATGGCGGAAAAGTCATAATTATATTAATTATTTATCAGCATGTATCGTCTCCGTCTCACAAGTGGGTATTCATTTCAGCTGATCATTTAATCAAGGAAAGTTTTGAGATTTGGAGCAACTTTATAACGTATTCCAATAATTTTATTTTAGACCAATATTGAAGCATTCTCTGGAGGGTGGTTTTGGTCACACAGCGTGAACAAATATTTCTACTTATGATACAAAAGCAGATCTCTTTCTCCATCCTCTGATATTAAAAGCCCAGATTCTCAACAGAAAAAATTATGACAAAATTATAAATCAAGTCACGACGGTCTCTCTTTTGTAACAATATTTCTGATTTCATTGATTTTTAGGATTTGTACAGTTAGGGAAAATAGAAGACGATATCGTTTGCACAAGATTGTGACTAAAGGATATGACATATTTTTACCTAATAATTTTGAACTATGGGCATTAACCTTTTTTTTTTGTAGGTTGTTTATATGGTTGAGAAAAGATTGTTTAAAATAATTGTGTTTATGTATGGCAAGGATTTGTTGCTAAAAATCCCAGGTGGTCACCCATCCGGGAGCTAGCAATACCGGCCGATAAGTACACTCAGAGCGTTTCTTTGTTTCGAGCGTAGCCCCGCACCACTTTATTTTTTTTTATAGATAACAGTCGCTTGACAGCTTGACCTAATAAGGCGACCGGATACGTCTCTTTTTCGATAAATGTGAAATTCTCAATCAATTTAAATACTAAAGATTAATATCTTGCAGACGGCATAATTTGAAAGATAGACTGTGTGAACTGTGCAGTAACATAATGTTGTCATTATAAATATTCTTCATCAACTTTAATAAGTCAATATTACCTTAATTAAGAATTAAAAATAGAGACTTGTTTCGTTAAAAGATTCACCACCACTCCAGATAGTACTTCTCACCAATATTATTGATTTTGATTTAGTGTACCTAAGCCTACAAATAGACAATAGTTACACTCAGCCAATCAAAACTAGAATATTATATTAGTTAAATTAAACTCCAAATGTACCTATTTTATGTGAAATAACGGTGCCTAGCCTTCCATTATAATTTTTTATGAATATATTATAAGTAAAAGCTCAAGTTTAGCAATTATACTTATTACATTTTCCTAGTATTTTAACAGAAATTATTAAGCGAAAAATATTGAATTACCTATATTATGGACAGTGAGACATGGGACATGCTAAAATAAGTCAATAGTTCATGGTTTTATATAATTTATAATAACAATAATAATTTCAGTACTATATTTTTTCATAAATAAATATTTTATAAAGTTGGTTTTAATGTTTGAACTTTTTGTACATATTATTTTGGGAGATCACTATTATTACTACATCTTTACCGATATGCGTCTCAATGTACTCCGGTTTCCACTACTCATCATCATTACTTATTACTAATTATATTTACTTCCAATCATACTGACCACAGTTAATGTTAAATGTCAACAATCAACAGCTTCATCAACTTGATGACACTTAATAGGATGTCTGATTTTTGCGCACCACTTATTTCTCTCTCTGACCCACGCACAACTAGGGGGTGGCTAAGAGAGGCTTAGCATGCCAAAACTTGTAATAGCCTCCCCCACAACTATTTTCATTTTTTCGACCTTAATGCTCACACAGCCTAACCGTGCGCAAGAACCGTCACTGGGTGAGTGTTCATAGATTGAATTTAACCATTACCCAACTTTAGTATTAAATAACTCTTTCACTAATGAATTATTATTTTTTCCAGTGCTAGAATTAAATATTATTTTTTTATATTATATATTTTGAATATTTTGCATATTGTGATAATTTAAAAATTAATAAATTACACATTTTTTTTTTTACATTTCTTTATTAATTATACTTAATTATTATTATTTTTTTTTGTGTGCCTTTAGATTTCTCTTATAATTTTAAATTATTATTTTGGTATTGGATATTTTTTAACCTTTATAACTTAAAGTATTAACAAATCATAAACTTTTTTTTCAAATTTTTTTTTACTTTTTTTTTTTCTCTTGATTTTTCTTAGAATTGTATGCTTTTTCTGTAGTGGATATTTTACATTTTGTGATACTTAAGGTATTAACAAATCATAAACTTTTATTTTAATTTTTTCATTACTTTTATATTACTTATTATTCAATTTAACCATTACCCAATTTTAATATTATATAATTCTTTCACCGTTGATTATTTTTTTTCCCAGTGGCCGGGATTAAAGTTTATTTTTAAATTTTATTTTTTTGTTTTATATAATATATTGAATATTTCACATATTTTGATAGTTTAAGTATTAATAAATCATACATTTGATTATTGATTAAACTTAAATTATTATTTTCTTGTCTGTCTTTGGATTTTTATAATAATTTTTTGCATTTTTTTTAATTGAATATTTTGCATTTTGTTATACTTTGATATTAATTATTTCATAAACTTTTTTTAAAAATTTTTATTACCTTGACTTAACTTAAAAAATTATTTTTTTGTACGTCATGTCTGAATTTTTCTTATTTATTTTATGAATTTTTGTTTGTAGTTCATATTTTGCATATTTTAGTACTTCAAATATTTAAATATTTGTTAAATTTTTATTTTTTTATTTTTTTACTACCTAGACATAACTTATTATTATTTTGTTTGTTTGTGCGTGGGTCAAATATGGAATAGTGCGCTGACATCCTAACCGGCAACCGATCTTTTATCCTATTCTATCCTATCTCATAAGAAGGTAAGTTAGATAAACTTATATGGTTAGTTGACGCTATAGTGATGATTGA
>JANEHU010003250.1:0-12524 GCA_027563435.1 Nasonovia ribisnigri | reverse complement strand
TCAATTTAAATATTAATGATTTTCTTATATAGATTTGATAAACATTAACAACCTTGTGTCATATTAATTTTTTTTTCTCTCTACCTGAAAAGTATTTGCCTGCGGCTCCAACGTTCCACTTCAAAAATTTTTTTTTCAATTTAAATATTAATGATTTTCTTACATAGATTGTTAAAAATTAATATCCTTTTACCTACATTTTTTTCTATTTTTTTTTCTCGCTCCTTAAAAAGTATTTACCTGTTGGCTCCAACGTTCCCCTTCAAAATTTTTTTTTTCAATTTAAATATTAATGATTTTTTTACATAGATTGTTAAAAATTAACAATCTTGTAAAAAATTTGAAGGAGAATGTTGAAGCCCGCAGGCAAATTCATTTTAAGGAGATGGAAAAAAAAAATAATATGGCACTAGGTTGTTAATGTTTATCAAATTTATATTAGAATATGATTAATATTTAAATTGGTAAAAAAAAATATTTGAAGGGAACGTTGGAGTTTGCAGGCAAATACTTTTTAATGAGCGAGAAAAAAAAATAGAAAAAAATGTAGGTAAAAGGTTATTAATTTTTAAAAATCTATGTAAGAAATTCATTAATATTTAAATTGAAAAAAAAAATTTTTGAAGGGGAACGTTGGAGCCGCAGGCAAATACTTTTTAAGTAGCGAGAAAAAAAAAAAGAAAAAAATGTAGGTAAAAGGTTATTAATTTTTAACAATCTAAATATAAAAATCATTAATATTTAAATTGAAAAAAAAAATTTTGAAGAAGAACGTTGGAGCCCGCAGGTAAATACTTTTTAAGGAGCGAGAAATAAAAAAGAAAAAAATGTAGGTAAAAGGTTATTAATTTTTAACAATCTATATATAAGACAATCATTAATATTTAAGTTGATAAAAAAAAATTTTGAAGAAGAACGTTGGAGCCCGCAGGTAAATACTTTTTATGGAGAGAGAAAAAAAAAATAAAATGGCACTAGGTTGTTAATGTTTATCAAATCTATGTAAGAAAATCATTAATTTTTAAATTGAAAAAAAAATTTTGAAGGAGAACGTTGGAGCCCGCAGGCAAATACTTTTTAAGGAGTGAGGAAAAAAAATAAAATGGCACTAGGTTGTTAATGTTTATCAAATCTATATAAGAAAATCATTAATTTTTAAATTGAAAAAAAAAATTTTTGAAGGGGAACGTGTGAGTCACTGTAATGGATTGTGTTAGATTTTTATCCAATGATATAATATCATTGAATAAGAAAAACGATTCTGAGCGAAGACGGTCAGTCAGTCTATAATATCTTACTAAGTCTAAATGTATTTGATGATATTATTGTGAATAAAGTAATTAATTTTAGTATTATAAGCATTAGTATTTATCATTTTTCTCAAAAAAATTATATTTTAAAATGCCATTGCGTGTATATAAAATATAACAATATATTCTAAAAGTTTCATATACCAACAAATAATATTTTAAATTATATCAAAATAACTAAAATCATTATTCTTGGTTTAAATATGAAATTTTGTCTAAATTTGAAATTAAAATGTCTGTAAAAAATAAATGTGTTGATATATTTTTTAGATTTTTTTGGTTACAGTATGATTTATTTATGAGAATTTTTGTTTTAAATTTTCAACACTTAGTTATAAAAACTGAACATTTTATAATTTTTTAATTACAATGATTTATAATTTTCGAGATTTTGACAAATTTTGTCAAAATTCGAACTTTAAATGCTTATAAAAAAAAATCGTGCCTATGTATTTTTAAAATTTTTAAACTGATGTTGTAACAATATATAAGAAAGCTTGTATTAAATTTTCAGACTTTTTGGCCCGCCAAATAAAATTTTATTGACAATTATAAAAAAAAAAACTAAAAAAATTGAAAACTAAAAAAATCTGTAAACAGCTCAAAACAAATCAACATATTTTCAAAATTGAATGGTTTATAGAAAATGAGAATATAAACATTTAGTGAAATTTTCATGCATCTATAATTATTCGTTTTTGAATTACAACCAAATAAGAAAAACGCTACATGAGAAATCGAGTGAATATCCTATGTTGTAAAATTATGAACTTAAACACTCATAAAAAATTATTTTTAATTGCTTTTAGATATATTATTTTTGATAAAAGTAGAAAAACTTACGTTAAATATTGTGTTAAAATTTAAAACCTTAGATTTAAAAAGAAAAATTTTTATGAATTTCTAACTCTAAATAATTTGCAAATTTTCGTCATTTTTACGTATTTTGTCAAAATTTCAACTTTAAATGCTTAGAAAAAAAAATTGTGGCTACAGATTTTTAATATTTTTCATGTGCCTTTGAAACAATATATTAGGAGCATTCTATTACATTTTCAAGAATTTTTAACGAATAAATAAAATGTTATTGATTTTTAAAAAAAAAAAAAACCAAAAAGATTGGAAATTTAAAATGTCTGTAAACAGCTCAAAATAAGTCAAAATATTTTGAAAACGGTATGGTATATAGAAACCGCTTATATAAACATTCAGTAAAAATTTCATGTATTTACCGTCATTTTTTTAGACTTACACCAAAAACCAAAATCGATTTTATCGAAAATCAATGTTGCGTAAAAATTCCCGTTTTTTCCTTAATTTTCCATTTGTTTTTCACGGTACTTTTGAAAACTACTGGAAAAATGTTTACTTTTGACCCCCCAAAGTACCAACTAGATTCACTTTCCTATCAGAAAAGGTACTATTGAAGAAAATCTAAGCATTTTTACTGTCCCAAAACGTGATGACAGACACAAAAAATAAAAATAAAAATAAAAATAAAAAAAAAAATAAAAAAAAAAACACACATCATTGTAAAACCAATAATACATTCATCGCTCCGCTCAGAATCTAAAAAATAAGTAAAATATAAGTAGTAGAAACATTTTTAAAATAAGTTTATGATATATTAATACTTAAATTATTAAAATTTGTAAAATATGCAATTCAAAAATATTTCAATATAATCTTAGAAAAAGCACTCAAAAAAAATTAATAAAAATAAAAATATTGGTATAAAAAATATAAAAAAAAAATGTATTATTTATTTATACCCAAATTATCACAATATGCAAAATATTCAATTAAAAAATATTTAATTAAATTCTAAGAAAAAACAGACAAAAAAAAATTAATAAAAAAATAAATATAGGTAAAAAAAAAATTTAAAAAAAAGTTTATGATTTATTAATTTTTAATTAAAACAAAATTTAAAATATTCAATTAAAAAAAAAATTCGTAAAATTCAAAGAAAAATCCAGGCAAAAAAAAAATAATAAGTAAAATATAAGAAGAAAAAATATAAAAAAAGGTTAAGAATTATTAATACTTTATATATCACAATATGTAAAATATTCATTTAAAAAAAAAAAGTCATAAAATTCAAAGAAAATCCATACAAAAATAAAAAAAAATAAGTAAAATATAGTAGTAAAAAATTTAAAAAAAAAGTTTATGATTCATTCATTTTTAAATTATTACAATAAGCAAAATAAGCAATTCAAAAATATTTTATTATATTCTTAAAAAAAACCACACAAAAAAAAAATTAATAAAAATTAAAATAAAGGAAAAAAAAAAATTAAAAAAAAGTCATAAATTTCAAAGAAAAATCCAGACAAAAAAAAAATGATAAGTAAAATATAAGTAGTAGAAAAATTTTAAAAATAAGTTTATGAATTATTAATAATACATAAATTATCACAATATAAGGAAAATATGCAACTCAAAAATATTTAATTATATTCTTAGGGAAACCAAACACAAAGAAAATATTAATAAAAAATTAGATATAGTTAGAAAAAAAATATAAAAATTGTAATGAAATAATTATTAATGAAGTGTAACAATATGCAAAATATTCAATTCAAGTAAAATACAAGTTGTAAAAAAATTTAAAAAAAAAGTTTATGAATGATTTAAGTAAATTATCATAATATAAGCAAAATATGCAATTAAAAAATATTTAATTACATTCTAAGAAAAAAACAGACACAAAAAAAAAAATTAATAAAAATTAAAACATTGGTATGAAAAATATAAAAAAAATGTATTATTTATTTATACCCAATTTATCACAATATGCAAAATATTCAATTAAAAAATATTTAATTTAATTCTAAGAAAAAACCAGACAAAAAAAAAAAATTATAATTAGTAAAATATAAGTAGTAGAAAAATTTTAAAAATAAGTTTATGAATTATTATTAACACTTAAATTATCACAATATAAGCAAAATATGCAACTGTCCAGCTTTATTGAGATACTATGTAATAATATCTGTCCCCATGACATAGGATTGTAGCCGATCGTTTCTATCATTTTTATGTGACCGAGTTCTAGTCACACACAAAAAAAAAAAATATTAATAATAAATAAAGTAGAAGTAAAAAAAAATAAAATAAAAAAAAATGTATGAATAATTAATATTGAAGTATAAACAAATGCAAAATGTCTAGTACAAAAAAAAAATTAGAAAAAATTATTGGAGAAAATTAAAGACACACCCACACAAAGAAAATTAGTAATAATAAACAATGTCTAGGAAATAAAAAATGAAAAAAAAATATATGAACTATAAATACTTGAGGTATAACAATATCCAATGTATGCAATACAAAAAAAATTCTCAAAATTAAAGGAAACAAAAAAAAATCAAAATTTGTCATGTCTAGGTACTAAAAATAATAAAAAAAAATGTATGAATTATTAATATTGATGTATATACATATGCGAAATATGAAAAATAAACACTACAAAAAAACAAATTTAAAAATAAAAAAAAATAATTCACCAATGAAAGGGTTAAATATTAAAGTTGTACAATAGGTAGATTCAATCTCTTATTAAAAGTGTAAGAACATTAATCCAGTGACAATTCTGGCGTACAGTAGTGGCTGTGCATTATTAGTCGAAAAAATGTGAATAGTTCAGGGTGGCTATTACAAGTTTTGGCATGCTAAGCCTCCCTAAGCCACCCTCTAGTTGCGCGTGGGTCAGAGAGAGAAATAAGTGGTGCGCTAAAAATCAGACATCCTATTAAGTGTCATCGAGTTGATGAAGCTGTTGATTGTTGACATTTAACAATAACTGTGGTCGATATGATCGGAAATAAAAGTAATTACTCATAAGTAATGATGATAAGTAGTAGAAACCGGGGTCCAATGAGACGCATATTGGTTAGAGTGTTGTAATAATAGAGGTCTTCCAAAAAAATACGTTGGTACATATAGTTCAAACATTAAAACCAACTTTATAAAATATTAATTTTTGAAAAGATAAATACCTTAAATTATTATTATTATAAATTATATAAAACCATGAACTATGGACCTATCTTAGTGTGCTCCATGTCTCAGTGTAGATAATATAGATAATTCTATATTTTTAGCTTCATAATTTCTATTAAACTATTAGGAAAAAATTTTAAGTAACGTATAATTTCAAAATTTGAGCTTTTACTTATAATATCTTTATAAAAAATTATAATAGAGGCCTAGGTACCTTTATTTCACATAAAATAGGTACATTTGGAGTTTAATTTAACTAATATATTCTAATTTTGATAAGCTGAGTGTAACTAAAACTCAGCAAGTTGACACTAATATTCTAATGAAATGAAATCAAAACAACTATTTGTAGTATTAGGTACACTTAATCCATATCTATAATATTGGTGAGAAGTACTATCTGGAGTGATGGTGAATTTTCTCAAGAAGCAAGTCTCATAAGGTGATAGATGTTTAATTAAAGACGTAATTGACTTATTTAAGTTGATGAACAATATTATGTTACTGCACAGTTCACACAGTCTCTCTTTCAAATTGTACCGTCTGCAAAATATTAATCTTTAGTACCTAAATTGATTGAGTATTTACATTTATCGAAAAGAGACCGGATAGGTCGCTTTACTAGGTAGAGCCGTCGAGTGACAGTCGTCTATAAAAAAAAAATATAGTGGTGCGGGGCCACGCTCGAAACGATGAAACGCTCTGAGTGTACGTATCGGCCGGTGTTGCTAACTCCCGGATGGGTGACCACCTGGGTTAGGTTAAATATTTGTGCACACTGTGTGACCAAAAGAACAACCCTCCAGACAGTTCTTCAATAAGTCCAAATTGAAATCATTTAAATACGTTATAAATTTGCTCCAAATCTCAAAACATTCCTAGTATTTTAAAAACCATATGAAGCTAAAAAAAAATTATTAAAAATGTAGCTTAAAAAAATTATTTTCACCTGCATGTGTTATCTCCAAGTGTGTCTTACACATGAAAAAATATAACACTTTCATTCAGCAGTTATCATTGAAATTGTTAGTGTTTTAAATAATAATAATAATATCTACAATATTAAAAGTTATATGATCTTTTGAGGGACCGTATTACAATGGTTAACCTAAGGTTAAACCGAGGAGTTCGGCCGGTAAAATCAGTGGGTAAAGTGTAACCGAGGCTTAAACTATGATTGTAAAACGGGCCCTAAAATTGATACCCGCTTGTAGACGGAGACGATAGGTACATGCTGAAAAATTATTAGTACTAAATACCATTACAATTTACATCCAATCATACTTTCAAGTTGTGATCACAGTTATTGTTTCAACCTTAGATCATATACTATAAATGGGCCCTTATCCCGGTAATCTGTAGCACATATAAGAGACAATGGTCTCTGACTAAGATACATGTGCGATGAGAAATCACACATATTTATCTATGTATGATATGGATCAATAAAAATGTCAGAGACTCGTAGCTTATATGTGCTACAAATTGTTTACACGGGTAAACTGGGCATGGTATATGATCTAAGGTGCACCAAGGAGTCAATAATCAACGGATCAACTCGATAATGAAACACTTAAGTTCGGCAACCCACTAAGGATCTTTTTATTCAAAGTGTCTCAAAAAGTCAAAGGAAGGTTAGTTAAGTAAACCTATAGTGAGTTGAAGCTATGGTGATGGTAGACAACTGTTGTCATTGGTCATGAGCTATGCATCGATATTTTTCAACTAACTATCAAAGTATTCGATACTGTAAACATAAGAATGAAAGAAAATATTTAAATATTATTCTTAAAGTGAGTTGAGGTTAGGTAAGGGTGGGGTAAGATATCATAACATAACTATTTATAATAATATTTAACCACGTACTTAATGGCGGCCGGTTAGCGTTGTACCAGTATAATTAAAAACATTAAATACAGCCTAATACCAACCTAGCACCCTATTCATTTCTAAACATTTTTTCTTGCTCCTTAAAAATTAATTGCTTGCGGGCTCTCTTCGAAATTTATTTTTATGAATTTAAATAATTTTGATATTTCTAAACTAAATTTTATAAACATTAACAACCTAAACCTATATTAATTTCTTTCTTGCTCCTTAAAAATAATTTGCCACGGGCTCCAACGTTCCCCTTCAAAATTTTTTTAAATCAACTTATATCATTTTGATATTTCCAAACCAAATTTTTAACCTAACCTAACCTAAGGATATAATCATTTTTTTCTTGCTCTTTAATATGTATTTGCCTGCGGGCTCCAACGTTCCCCTTCAAAATTTTTGTAAATCAACTTAAATCATTTTGATATTTCCAAACCAAATTTTTAACCTAACCTAACCTAAAGCTATATTAATTTTTTCTTCCTCCTTAAAAATATTTGCCTGTGGTCTCCAACGTTCCCCTGCCAATTTTTTTTTAATAAATTTAAAAATTGTAGATATTATTAAACCAAATTTTTGAAACATTAACTACCTAAAAAAATATTCATTTTTTTCTTGCTCCTTAAAAAGAATTTGCCTGCGGGCTCCAACGTTCCCCTTCAAAATTTTTGTAAATCAATTAAAATCATTTTGATATTTCCAAACCAAATTTTTAACCTAACCTAACCTAAAGCTCTATTAATTTTTTTCTTGCTCCTTAATATGTATTTGCCTGCGGAATTCAACGTTCTACTTCAACATTTTTCCAAATCAATTTAAAGAATTTTGATATTTCCAAACCAATTTTTTAAACATTAACAACCTAAACCTATTTTCATTTTTTTCTTGCTCCTTAAAAATGATTTGCCTGTGGTCTTCAACGTTCCCCTGCCAATTTTTTTTTAATAAATTTAAAAATTGTAGATATTATTAAACCAAATTTTTTAAACATTAACTACCTAAAAATATATTCATTTTTTTCTTGCTCCTTAAAAAGTATTTGCCTGCGGGCTCCAACGTTCCCCTTCGAAATTTTTGTAAATCAATTTAAATAATTTTAAAATTTCTAAACCAAATTTTTTAAACTTTAACTACCTAATGCTCTATTAATTTTTTTCTTGCTCCTTAATATGTATTTGCCTGCGGAATTCAACGTTCTACTTCAACATTTTTCCAAATCAATTTAAAGAATTTTGATATTTCAAACCAATTTTTTAAATATTAACAACCTTAACCTATTTTCATTTTTTTCTTGCTCCTTAAAAATGATTTGCCTGTGGTCTCCAACGTTCCCCTGCCAATTTTTTTTTAATGAATTTAAAAATTGTAGATATTATTAAACCAAATTTTTTAAACATTAACTACCTAAAAATATATTCATTTTTTTCTTGCTCCTTAAAAAGTATTTGCCTGTGGGCTCCAACGTTCCCCTTCCAAATTTTTGTAAATCAATTTAAATAATTAAAAAATTTCTAAACCAAATTATTTAAACATTAACAACCTAATGCTATACTAATTTATTACTTGCTCCATAAAAGTATTTGCCTGCGGGCTCCTACGTTCCCCTTCAAAATTTTTGTAAATCAATTAAATTCATTTTGATATTTCTAAGCCAAAATTTTAAACATTAACTACCTAAGGACATATTCGTTTTTTTCTTGCTCCTTAAAAAGTATTTGCCTGTGGGCTCCAACGTTCCCCTTCAAATTTTTTTTTAATCAACTTATATCATTTTGATATTTCCAAACCAGATTTTTAACCTAACCTAACCTAAGGATATAATCATTTTTTTCTTGCTCCTTAATATGTATTTGCTTGCGGGCTCCAACCTTCCCCTTCAAAATGTTTGTATACTAATTTAAATCATTTTGATATTTCTGAACCAAATTTTTAAACGTTAACTACCTAAAAATATATTCATTTTTTTCTTGCTCCTTAAAAAGTATTTGCCTGTGGGCTCCAACGTTCCCCTTCAAAATTTTTTTTAATCAACTTATACCATTTTGATATTTCCAAACCAGATTTTTAACCTAACCTAACCTAAGGATATAATCATTTTTTTCTTGCTCCTTAATATGTATTTGCTTGCGGGCTCCAACCTTCCCCTTCAAAATGTTTGTATATTAATTTAAATCATTTTGATATTTCTGAACCAAATTTTTAAACGTTAACTACCTAAAAATATATTCATTTTTTTCTTGCTCCTTAAAAAGTATTTGCCTGTGGGCTCCAACGTTCCCCTTCAAAATTTTTGTAAATCAATTAAAATCATTTTGAAATTTCTATGCCAAATTTGTTAAACATTAACTGCCTAAGGACATATTTATTTTTTTCTTGCTCCTTAAAAAGTATTTGCCTGTGGGCTCCAACGTCCCCCTTCAAAATTTTTGTAAATCAATTAAAATCATTTTGAAATTTCTATGCCAAATTTGTTAAACATTAACTGCCTAAGGACATATTTATTTTTTTCTTGCTCCTTAAAAAGTATTTGCCTGTGGGCTCCAACGTTCCCCTTCAAAATTTTTTTTAATCAACTTATATCATTTTGATATTTCCAAACCAGATTTTTAACCTAACCTAACCTAAGGATATAATCATTTTTTTCTTGCTCCTTAATATGTATTTGCTTGCGGGCTCCATCCTTCCCCTTCAAATTGTTTGTATATTAATTTAAATCATTTTGATATTTCTGAACCAAATTTTTAAACGTTAACTACCTAAAAATATATTCATTTTTTTCTTGCTCCTTAAAAAGTATTTGCCTGTTATTTCCAACGTTCCCCTTCAAAATTTTTGTAAATCAATTAAAATCATTTTGAAATTTCTAAGCCAAATTTGTTAAACATTAACTGCCTAAGGACATATTTATTTTTTTTCTTGCTCCTTAAAAAGTACTTGCCTGTGGGCTCCAACGTTCCCCTTCAAAATTTTTTTTAATCAACTTATATCATTTTGATATTTCCAAACCAGATTTTTAACCTAACCTAACCTAAGGATATAATCATTTTTTTCTTGCTCCTTAATATGTATTTGCTTGCGGGCTCCAACCTTCCCCTTCAAAATGTTTGTATATTAATTTAAATCATTTTGATATTTCTGAACCAAATTTTTAAACGTTAACTACCTAAAAATATATTCATTTTTTTCTTGCTCCTTAAAAAGTATTTGCCTGTGGGCTCAAACGTTCCCCTTCAAAAATTTTGTAAATCAATTAAAATCATTTTGAAATTTCTATGCCAAATTTGTTAAACATTAACTGCCTAAGGACATATTTATTTTTTTCTTGCTCCTTAAAAAGTATTTGCCTGTGGGCTCCAACGTCCCCCTTCAAAATTTTTGTAAATCAATTAAAATCATTTTGAAATTTCTATGCCAAATTTTTTAAACATTAACTACCTAATGACATATTCGTTTTTTTCTTGCTCCTTAAAAAGTATTTGCCTGCGGGCTCCAACGTTCCCCTTCAAAATTTTTATAAATCAACTTATATCATTTTGATATTTCCAAACCAAATTTTTAACCTAACCTAACCTAAGGATATAATCATTTTTTTCTTGCTCCTTAAAAAGTATTTGCCCGTGGGCTCTATTGTTCCCCTTCTAAATTTTTGTAAATCAATTTAATTAATTTTGATATTTCTAAACTATTAGTATTATTATTGTTATGAAACGAATTTGTATCTCAGTTTACATGTTTTCCTGTGTAGCAAAAAAAAAACATGCAGATGTATGAATTTATGAGCCCTAGTAATAAAGAATATAGTTGTATCTAATAACTATTACAGTGATATTACCTACTATTAGAAAGTTTTTTAATTCAACATTTTTATAAAAATATTGTAATAAGTCAAGTATGAAAAATTGACTGTTGGTTTGAAATATTAAAGATATGCTGTTATTGGCTATTGTTCGCTGTTATTTGCAAATTATGTATTATGTTAAAGAGATTTAATAATGTTTTATTCTGTCTTTGTCTAACACGCGCAACATAGAATTTTGGACGTGTTCTTTACCTAATATACCAATTGATCGAAAAAAGCAATAAGAATACTGAAAACAGATTTGAATTTGTATTCAAGACTACTTTAAATCGACTTTTCCACATTTTTAAAATTTTGATATAAACTTCTCCGAAAATTGAAATATGAACATTTTTCATTACTCTTTTGTAGTATACGTTCACCTACGTGTTTAAAGTTTAAAGTATAATTAATATACGACATTATGGGTTATGACATGATGGTAATAACAATAAATAAATAAAACAATTGAGTATTTTCAATTTACATATAGGTTTAATGCTTATAACTGTTAGTTTTTCAAAAATCTGTTAATTATTTAAGTGTATCACCATTTCTATCAATAGGAAGTCAGTACATTATATTAAAATGTAAGTTATAACACGAACTCGCTTATTTCGGTACGTTTAGGTTATTTTCATAAAATATTTCGATAATGTCAAGTTTCAGTTCGTACCGAGATGAAGTCGGATAATGATAGCTGTTTATTTGGCGGTGTCAATATTATAATGCGCAATGTGCAAAATATGCGAGCCCGAACACTGGTCTAAATGCCGTCTTCGTTTCACCACGGCAAGTTTAATACGTACCTTTCTTGCATATACAATACGCCGGGCATCCCCTTAGATTTACTCTATTTAAGTATTAAAAACAATATAATATATATTATTATTTATTAATTTTTATACTAAATATGCTTTAAACACCTCATTATTTATTTTCTAAGTATTTACACTGTTTTTGGTGTAGTTTATACATTAGATATAGGTATTAAGTATTTTGCAATTATATATTTTACTATGATTATTATTTTTCATTATAATGTAATAATATAATAATACACTTTAATATAAATTGGTTGTGATCAAGACACACATTCTTACAACTAACTCTTTTCTGGACGTTTGTAAATCTTATGAACTATTAGGTATACCTAAAAAAATTGTACAGCAGTTGCTAGATGAACCCGTGTGACATAAAATAGGAATAATTCATGTTATTTCGAAAAATATAATATGCAATATATTTAAAGATGAATCGTTGTATCTACATCATTGTATTTAGCGCATAAAATTAATATTATATATTCATAATAAATATTTTATGTTTGGAATTGTGTAAATAATGTAACTAAACAATGACTAGGGTATCAGTGGTATCACAATCACTAGTATCAATTTGATTACACTAGGTCTAGGGTCACCGGCGAAGGGTGGCAGAATACATTTGAAGAATTAAAAACATAAATTAAAGTATAAAATATATTTTTT
>JANEHU010003249.1:0-14886 GCA_027563435.1 Nasonovia ribisnigri | reverse complement strand
GGTATCAGAAATTTTAACAAAAACACACCTTTAAATGCTTCAATAAATGCCTAGTTTCACACTTTCACTCAGAATCTTAATAATTATAGTACCTATAACACAGCAGTATACCAACACTTAAAATACTTATACGAATCTATTCATAATCTTACCGTTAATTAGAATGATGTCTATACCTACTGGCTACTCCGTGCCCCGAGAGGGTGGGCCGTGCTCCCCCCAAATGACAAAGACAGAATAATATTATTTATCACTGTGGTAATTAATTTTGTGTTTATTTTTGTCAGCGTCGTCGCTGTGCTTCGATGATAACGTTCATATATTTTATTATTGATAATACAGGCAAAAGCCGTTCGCGCAGGTATGCGCTCTAATAATAGAATGGTGATTATTTATTTTATGCCATGTATGATTTTATTTTTTGTTTTTCATTCCTGTGGGCAAAAAATAAACCCACTGAAATTTTACGCCCAGGGATCGATCCCCGGCTTCGCCCCCCCCACCTTAGTTCCACCCCTGAATATATTATATTATTATTATTCACTCGTATTTCAATTCACCACTCCTCATGCCTCAAGACCGGACTTTGAGTTGTTTGTGGTGGAGAAGGAACGTTCGATTTCGATTATATCATATTACGTAACATATTAATAAAAATAATTAGATTTTGAGGGACACAAGAACTACCATGTAAATTTAAAAACAAACTTACATGTAAACATCAGCACTTCCAGGGTACATATAGCTGTGCCAGTGCGCCATATCTACAATCTAGATTCTGGAGTGCAGTGTTGTCCATACCCAGTATAAGCCATAAGGTCTATTGATAAATTATATTATATTTTTAATAGAAATCTTTGTAGTCTGATGTGATCCAATTTTCTATTTCAGATGTTTGTTACGTGCCAAATTGAACCATACAAACTAACCTACAGGTTTATATACATTTTTAAAATGCATCATTCCACTTGTACCCCTAAACACTGTGTTGGGGAAATAAGATTGTTTTATTAATTAAATTACAATATGAATTACTGCAAAATTGTTTAACAATTCGGTAACTGCAGTGAAATATGATTCGAGAAATTACTCAAAATAATTATTTACAAATGATTTTCAACACTCCCTGGGACAAATAGCCAAATTTTAAAATTAACTAATTTTCAGATTTTAACAACAGGAATCCATTTACACAATAATTGTGATATACGATACGTCGATATTGGCAATTACATGAGCGTATTTTATATTGTAGACGTCCACTGCAGAGTAAAGACAAAATAAAGTATTAAACTATTATGTAGTTAAGATGAAACATAAAATATGTATCAAACCAACGGTTAAACAACCCGTTACGTGTTCAGACTTTCAGATAAACTACAAAGGTATTCTAATAATAGAGTACGAATGCTGTTAAAAACAGTGGCAGTTGGTATATATACAAAAAACAACTTAAATACAGAAAAAATTCAATACATTTATAGATAAAACCTTATAAGTTCATTTTCTCTTATATACAAACTATATATAAAACCATAATGAATACTTAGAGATATTGGAAAACACTAAATATTTAAATTATAAGTTATGAATATGTATAAGTAATTTCCATTAGTACAATTAAATATTAAATTTAGAAAACTATCATGAATTTGACATTTATTTAATATAATTTTTTGGGGCATTAACAAATCTAATCTGAAATATTTATAGTATTAAGTACAAACCAGCTTAATTGATATTCGAAAATAATATTATAAAGTTAAACATTATTTTGAATTCAAATTCATTTATTTTGGAACCAGTGGTAAAAAAATAAAAATAAATTCAAATCACAATATTATTATAGTAAAACATCACAATAATATTCCTTAGAAAACCTGAAAAAAGCTTTTGTTTGATTTCTAGAGACTAGAAGTAAAAAAAAATGAAATGTCTAAATAAGATTAACACTAATCTTGCATTATGTATGAGAATTAAAAATGTTATGTTATTTAATAGAAAGGATATAACATGTTAAAACTATTAGAAAAAGCAGTTGTAATGAAAGTGGAATAACTCGTCAAGAACGTGTGAAAATGTAAATGAACTCTAGTTCTAAGAAAGTCAAGCCTTATAAAAAAAATCAAAATAGTAAGCAAAATTGATACATAATATAAACTTATCATTAATTAAATCATTAATATTTAAATTGATGAAAAATTTTTTGAAGGGGAACGTTGGAGCCCGCAGGCAAATACTTTTTAAGGAATGAGAAAAAAAATTAAGAAAATAATAAGGTTGTTAATTTTTAACAATCTATATAAGAAAATCAATAATATTTAAATTGATGAAAACATTTTTGAAGGGGAACGTTGGAGCCCGCAGGCAAATACTTTTTATGGAGTGAGAAAAAAAATTTAAGTAAATTAATAAGGTTGTTAATTATTAACAATCTATATAAAAAAATCATTAATATTTAAATAAAAAAAAAATTTTGAAGGGGAACGTTGGAGCCCACAGGCAAACACTTTTTAAGGAGTGAGAAAAAAAAATTAAGAAAATAATAAGGTTGTTAATTTTTAACAATCTAAATAAGAAAATCAATAATAGTTAAATTGATGAAAACATTTTTGAAGGGGAACGTTGGAGCCCGCAGGCAAACACTTTTTAAGGAGTGAGAAAAAAAAATATGGTACCAGGTGGTTAAAGTTTTACAAATCTAAATAAAAAAAATCATTAATATTTAAATTGATAAATAAAATTTTTGAAGGGGAACGTTGAAGCCCGCAGGCAAATACTTCATATAGGGTGAGAAATAAAATTAAATAAAATTGATAAGATTCTTAATTTTTAACAAAATAAGAAAATCATTAATATTTAAATAGAAAAAAAAATTTTGAAGGGGAACATTGGAGACCGCAGGCAAATACTTTTTAAGGAGTGAGAAAAATAATAATATGGCACCAGGTTGTTAACTTTTAAAAAATCTATATATCTAAATTGATAAAAAAATTTTGAAGGGGAACGTTGGACCCCTCAGGCAAATACTTTTTGAGGAGTGAGAAAAAAAAATATGGTACCAGGTTGTTAATTTTTAACACATCTCTATATTAAAATAATAATGTTTAAATTGATAAAAAAAATTTTGAAGGGGAACGTTGAAGCACGCAGGCATATACATTTAAAGGAGTGAGAAAAAAAATTAAGAAAATAATAAGGTTGTTAATTTTTAACAATCTATATAAGAAAATCAATAATATTTAAATTGATGAAAAAATTATTGAAGGGGAACGTTGGAGCCCGCAGGCAATTACTTTTTGAGGAGTGAGAAAAAAAAATAATATGGCGCCAGGTTAACTTTTAAAAAATCTATATATATAAATTGATAGAAAAATTTTGAAGGGGAACGTTGGAGCCCGCAGGCAAATACTTTTTGAGGAGTGAGAAAAAAAAATATGGTACCAGGTTGTTAACTTTTAAAAAATTTATATATCTAAATTGATAAAAAAATTTTGAAGGGGAACGTTGGAGCCCGCAGCCAAACACTTTTTAAGGAGTGAGAAAAAAAAAATATGGTACCAGGTCGTTAACTTTTAAAAAATTTATATATCTAAATTGATAAAAAAATTTTGAAGGGGGAAGTTGGACCCCTCAGGCAAATACTTTTTGAGGAGTGAGAAAAAAAAATATGGTACCAGGTTGTTAATTTTTAACACATCTCTACATTAAAATAATAATTTTTAAATTGATAAGAAAAATTTTGAAGGGGAACGTTGGAGCCCGCAGGCAAATACTTTTTGAGGAGTGAGAAAAAAGAATAATATGGCACCAGGTTAACTTTTAAAAAATCTATATATCTAAATTGATAGAAAAATTTTGAAGGGGAACGTTGGAGCCCGCAGGCAAATACTTTTTGAGGAGTGAGAAAAAAAAATAATATGGCACCAGGTTAACTTTTAAAAAATCTATATATCTAAATTGATAAAAAATTTTTGAAGGGGAACGTTGGACCCCTCAGGCAAATACTTTTTGAGGAGTGAGAAAAAAAATTAAGAAAATAATAAGGTTGTTAATTTTTAACAATCTATATAAGAAAATCAATAATAGTTAAATTGATGAAAACATTTTTGAAGGGGAACGTTGGAGCCCGCAGGCAAACACTTTTTAAGGAGCGAGAAAAAAAAATATGGTACCAGGTGATTAAAGTTTAACAAATCTAAATAAAAAAAATCATTAATATTTAAATTGATAAATAAAATTTTTGAAGGGGAACGTTGAAGCCCGCAGGCAAATACTTCATATAGGGTGAGAAAAAAAATTAAATTAAATTGATATGATTGTTAATTTTTAACAAAATAAGAAAATCATTAATATTTAAATAGAAAAAAAAATTTTGAAGGGGAACATTGGAGACCGCAGGCAAATACTTTTTAAGGAGTGAGAAAAATAATAATATGGCACCAGGTTGTTAACTTTTAAAAAATCTATATATCTAAATTGATAAAAATATTTTGAAGGGGAACGTTGGACCCCTCAGGCAAATACTTTTTGAGGAGTGAGAAAAAAAAATATGGTACCAGGTTGTTAATTTTTAACACATCTCTATATTAAAATAATAATGTTTAAATTGATAAAAAAAATTTTGAAGGGGAACGTTGAAGCACGCAGGCATATACATTTAAAGGAGTGAGAAAAAAAAATTAAGAAAATATTAAGGTTGTTAATTTTTAACAATCTATATAAGAAAATCAATAATATTTAAATTGATGAAAAAATTTTTGAAGGGGAACGTTGGAGCCCGCAGGCAAATACTTTTTGAGGAGTGAGAAAAAAAAATAATATGGCGCCAGGTTAACTTTTAAAAAATCTATATATATAAATTGATAGAAAAATTTTGAAGGGGAACGTTGGAGCCCGCAGGCAAATACTTTTTGAGGAGTGAGAAAAAAAAATATGGTACCAGGTTGTTAATTTTTAACACATCTCTACATTAAAATAATAATTTTTAAATTGATAAGAAAAATTTTGAAGGGGAACGTTGGAGCCCGCAGGCAAATACTTTTTGAGGAGTGAGAAAAAAGAATAATATGGCACCAGGTTAACTTTTAAAAAATCTATATATCTAAATTGATAGAAAAATTTTGAAGGGGAACGTTGGAGCCCGCAGGCAAATACTTTTTGAGGAGTGAGAAAAAAAAATAATATGGCACCAGGTTAACTTTTAAAAAATCTATATATCTAAATTGATAAAAAATTTTTGAAGGGGAACGTTGGACCCCTCAGGCAAATACTTTTTGAGGAGTGAGAAAAAAAATTAAGAAAATAATAAGGTTGTTAATTTTTAACAATCTATATAAGAAAATCAATAATAGTTAAATTGATGAAAACATTTTTGAAGGGGAACGTTGGAGACCGCAGGCAAACACTTTTTAAGGAGTGAGAAAAAAAAATATGGTACCAGGTGGTTAAAGTTTAACAAATCTAAATAAAAAAAATCATTAATATTTAAATTGATAAATAAAATTTTTGAAGGGGAACGTTGAAGCCCGCAGGCAAATACTTCATATAGGAAGAGAAAAAAAATTAAATAAAATTGATAAGATTGTTAATTTTTAACAAAATAAGAAAATCATTAATATTTAAATAGAAAAAAAAATTTTGAAGGGGAACATTGGAGACCGCAGGCAAATACTTTTTAAGGAGTGAGAAAAATAATAATATGGCACCAGGTTGTTAACTTTTAAAAAATCTATATATCTAAATTGATAAAAATATTTTGAAGGGGAACGTTGGACCCCTCAGGCAAATACTTTTTGAGGAGTGAGAAAAAAAAATATGGTACCAGGTTGTTAATTTTTAAAAATCTATATATCTAAATCTGATAAAAATTTTGAAGGGGAACGTTGGAGCCCGCAGGCAAATACATTTAAAGGAGTGAGAAAAAAAAATTAAGAAAATATTAAGGTTGTTAATTTTTAACAATCTATATAAGAAAATCAATAATATTTAAATTGATGAAAAAATTTTTGAAGGGGAACGTTGGAGCCCGCAGGCAAATACTTTTTGAGGAGTGAGAAAAAAAAATAATATGGCGCCAGGTTAACTTTTAAAAAATCTATATATATAAATTGATAGAAAAATTTTGAAGGGGAACGTTGGAGCCCGCAGGCAAATACTTTTTGAGGAGTGAGAAAAAAAAATATGCTACCAGGTTGTTAATTTTTAACACATCTCTATATTAAAAAAATAATGTTTAAATTGATGAGAAAAATTTTGAAGGGGAACGTTGAAGCACGCAGGCATATACATTTTAAGGAGTGAGAAAAAAAAATTAAGAAAATAATAAGGTTGTTAATTTTTAACAATCTATATAAGAAAATCAATAATATTTAAATTGATGAAAAAATTTTTGAAGGGGAACGTTGGAGCCCGCAGGCAAATACTTTTTGAGGAGTGAGAAAAAAAAATAATATGGCGCCAGGTTAACTTTTAAAAAATCTATATATATTAATTGATAGAAAAATTTTGAAGGGGAACGTTGGAGCCCGCAGGCAAATACTTTTTGAGGAGTGAGAAAAAAAAATATGGTACCAGGTTGTTAATTTTTAACACATCTCTATATTAAAATAATAATGTTTAAATTGATAAGAAAAAATTTGAAGGGGAACGTTGAAGCTGGCAGGCAAATAATTTTTAAGGCATGAGAAAAAAAATTATTAAAAAATGTATAAAGCACCTGCAGGTTGTAGATAGTTAAAAAATAGCTTAGAAATATCTACCGAATTTATATTCATTAAAAAAAATTTTGAAGGGGGACGTTGGAGCCCGCAGGCAAATACTTTTTAAGGAGTGAGAAAAAAAAATAATATGGCACCAGGTTGATAATTTTTAATAAATCTATCTAAAAAAATCATTAATATTTTAATTGATAAAAAATTTTTTGAAGGGGAACGTTGGAGCCCGCAGGCAAATACTTTTTAAGGAGTGAGAAAAAAAAATAATATGGCACCAGGTTAACTTAAAATCTTAAAAAATCTTAAAAAATCTATATATCTAAATTGATAGAAAAATTTTGAAGGGGAACGTTGGAGCCCGCAGCCAAACACTTTTTAAGGAGTGAGAAAAAAAAATATGGTACCAGGTCGTTAACTTTTAAAAAAATTATATATCTAAATTGATAAAAAAATTTTGAAGGGGAACGTTGGACCCCTCAGGCAAATACTTTTTGAGGAGTGAGAAAAAAAAATTAAGAAAATAATAAGGTTGTTAATTTTTAACAATCTATATAAGAAAATCAATAATATTTAAATTGATGAAAAAATTTTTGAAGGGGAACGTTGGAGCCCACAGGCAAATACTTTTTGAGGAGTGAGAAAAAAAAATATGGTACCAGGTTGTTAATTTTTAACACATCTCTATATTAAAATAATAATGTTTAAATTGATAAGAAAAAATTTGAAGGGGAACGTTGAAGCCGGCAGGCAAATAATTTTTAAGGCATGAGAAAAAAAATTATTAAAAATTGTATAAAGCACCTGCAGGTTGTCGATAGTTAAAAAATAGCTTAGAAATATCTACAGAATTTATATTCATTAAAAAAAATTTTGAAGGGGGACGTTGGAGCCCGCAGGCAAATACTTTTTAAGGAGTGAGAAAAAAAAATAATATGGCACCAGGTTGTTAACTTTTAAAAAATCTATATATTTAAATTGATAAAAAATTTTTGAAGGGGAATGTTGGAGCCCGCAGGCAAATACTTTGTAAGGAGTCAGAAAAAAAATTTAAAGAAATTAATAAGGTTGTTAATTTTTAACAATCTATATAAAAAAATCATTAATATTAAAATAAAAAAAAAATTTTAAAGGGGAACGTTGGAGCCTGGAGGCAAATACTTTTAAAGGAGTGAGAAAAAAAATTAATATGGCACCAGGTTGTTAATTTTTAAAAAATCTATATATTTCAATTGATAAAAAAAATTTTGAAGGGGAACGCTGGAGCCCGCAGGCAAATACTTTTTAAGGAGTGAGAAAAGTAATAATATGGCTCCAGGTTGTTAATTTTTAACACATCTCTATATTAAAATAATAATGTTTAAATTGATAAGAAAAATTTTGAAGGGGAACGTTGAAGCACGCAGGCATATACATTTTAAGGAGTGAGAAAAAAAAATTAAGAAAATAATAAGGTTGTTAATTTTTAACAATCTATATAAGAAAATCAATAATATTTAAATTGATGAAAAAATTTTTGAAGGGGAACGTTGGAGCCCGCAGGCAAATACTTTTTGAGGAGTGAGAAAAAAAAATAATATGGCGCCAGGTTAACTTTTAAAAAATCTATATATATAAATTGATAGAAAAATTTTGAAGGGGAACGTTGGAGCCCGCAGGCAAATACTTTTTGAGGAGTGAGAAAAAAAAATATGGTACCAGGTTAACTTTTAAAAAATCTATATATATAAATTGATAGAAAAATTTTGAAGGGGAACGTCGGAGCCCGCAGGCAAATACTTTTTGAGTAGTGAGAAAAAAAAATATGGTACCAGGTTGTTAATTTTTAACACATCTCTATATTAAAATAATATTATTTAAATTGATAAGAAAAATTTTTGATAATATTTTGTATTAAATAAATAATTAATTAGGATTGGCGGTATTTAAAGTTTTTAATTATACTGGTACAACACTACCCGGTCGCCTTTAACACCGTGGTTAAAAATTATGATAATTAGTTAGTTTCTAATATTTTACCTACCCTTGCTTAACCTAACGCATCCTAACGAACAATATTTAAATATTTTCTTTCATTGTTATGTTTACAATATCGAATACCTTGATAGTTAGTAGGATAAGATCATTGCAAAGCTCACGACTAGTGATGATAGTCGTCTATCATCACCATAGCCTTAACTAACCATAGGTTTACCTAACTAACCTCCTTATGACTTATTAGGACACTTTGAATAAAAAGATCCTTAGTTGGTTGCCGAACTTAAGTGCTTTTTTTATCAAGTTGAGCCGTTGGTTGTTGACATCTTAAAACTTAGATCATATACTATGGATGAAGTCTTCATCTTTTAGGGCCGGATTGGTATGTATGTGTCCCATCGAGATTTTTACTTCTAAAGCGCCGCATACACTTCAAACAATTTGCGCAAAAAATTTCGATCCTGACCGAAATACCGATCAAACACAATTGTGCAAACCTCAAACCAGGACATACACTCTCAAAATGTGTGCACAAACACTGTCGGTTGCGCAAATTTGTTTGAAGTGTATGGGGGCCTTAAGCGGCCGATTTACATCTTTACTGGACCAAAATAACGTCTAAAATCGTTACGAGCTTATACTTGGCTAGTCGTATTTTAAACATGCGATTTGTACATATATTTCATCTACACTCATACAACCAGCCCTAACTTTAAGCGGCCCACCGAGATTTTCTCGGTAGCTCACCTAACCAATCCGGCCATGGATGAAGACAAGCCCAGCTCAACGTTGAAAACAATTTTAAGCACATATAACTACCTATATAAGTGACGAGTCTCTGACATGTTAATTCACATAGAGAAATATATATGTGACATTTCTCTTGTTACATGTATCATAGTCAGAGACTATAGTGTCACTAATATTAATATAGTAATATGTGCTTAAAATTATAGTGTTATGGGCCCATTCATAGTATATGATCTAAGGTACATTAACTGTGATAACAACTTGAAAGTATGATTGGATATAAATTGCAAAAGTAATAAATATTAATGATTTATCAGCATGTATCGTCTCTCTGTTACAGGGTGGTATTACTATTTCAGCAGAATGAAAATGTTGTATCTTTCACACTTGTAAGAAACACTTGGAGACATCACATGCAGGTGAAACGTATTCTTTAAAGAACATTTTTTTAATTACTTTATCTTTAGCTTCTCATGTTTTGTAAAAATAGGAAAATTTTGAGATTTGGAATATTTTTTAAACGTAGGTATTCAAATAATGGGAATGAGATAAAAGGTTTGTGATCGTCACCTCGCTACCGTGGGGAGGCCCAAGCTATAACCAGATGTCCATCATTAGCCTGCCGACGATATTGTTCGATACAATTTTGATGGTGGAAGGTGAATACAATGTAATATGCAAATATCTAAAAAAAAACTTTTTGTATGTCCGATCCAATTATGTAAGTTATATGCGTTTGCGTATTCAATATATAAGTATAACTAAAAAATAAATAATAACATTTATTATAGTACTTAATTAATTTAATTTTGAAAAAGAACTAACAGTACATAATATTATGATAATGTATTATATGTATGTTTGAACTAATAAAAACCATTCCAAAAAACAATTTCTAAAATTTCGGCGGCACTATTAATCAGCCCAAACTTTAATATTAGGTGAGATTCATATGTAGGAGGCCAATATTATTTTGGTGGAAACTAGTAACTCCCCCACAACTATTAAGCATTTAAAGTAGGTGCATATTAAGTCCAAATCGTCAAAATTATGATTTTTGAAAAGTATAATTTAATTGTATTATTTGACTTAGATATTATTATTATTCATATAATAATTTTATTTCGGACTTCTTGGAGGAGGATTTGTAAGTTAGTCCTTTTGGTCGTCCGCAGTGTCCACAACAGACTCTCGTTTGTAATAATATTTCTCATTTAAATCTAACCTATAGGAAATCATTTAACTCTTAGTTCAAGAGTTTAGTCCTTTTGGTCGTCCGCAGTGTCCACAACAGACTCTCGTTTGTAATAATATTTCTCATTTAAATCTAACCTATAGGAAATCATTTAACTCTTAGTTCAAGAGTTTATAACTAATACAATCATATTCATATAATATATTTTTTGTTTTTACTAAGTCTAAGGTTTCGGCAACTGAGGTCATTAGCCTGGGGTACTGTAGATTTTAACACGAGTGTGTATGCTTGGCAAGGATTTGTTGCTAAAATTCCCGGGTGGTCACCCATCCGGAAGCTACCAACACTGACCGATGCATACACTAAGAGTGTTTCCTCGTTTCGAGCGTCGCCCCGCACCACTATATTTTTTTTTATAGACTCTTTTCGATAAATGTTAGATACTCGATCAAGTCTTCCGATTTAGGTACTAAATATTAATATTTTGCAGACGACATAAATTGAAAGAGAGTCTGTATGAACTCTGCAGAAACAAAATATTGTCATTATTAAAATTGATCATCAACTGTAATAAGTCAATAATAATAATAATTATCCTTACCCATCGGACTAATAATAGTATAGGTTATCAACAATTTTAATGACTGAAAAGAGACTTGTTTCATGAGAAAGTACATTTCCTCCCCAGATAGTGCTTCCCACAAATAAATGATTTAGATTAGTGTACCTAATACTACAAATAGTTGCTTCCTATCATGTAACACCATTTTTATAGTGTTTAACCATATTGTTATTCTCTTGTCTTGAACATATTACTGGGTATTTGATTTAATTTTAATAATCCTTATATGTATATAATGTTATCAATCTTTAAACTTAAACAATATTTGTTGTGTTTATTTCATTATTATCTAAAATCCTGCCATTTTTATTATGCATGTAAATATTTTAACCCACATTTGAAATGATTTATATTTTCCGTTAAAATGCATTATTATTTTACCGGTAGAGTAATATTATTTTATACTTGATTAACAAAATGCATGGACTAATTATTAAGCTATCAATACCAAGTACCGTATAAATGCTATACTTAGAGCAGAAATCGATTTTTTTAGGATATTAGTGTCAACTGTCAGCAAAATAGTATTTATATGAACTGTTTAATTTTGACAAATTATTATTTAATAAAAGAACATGACAATATAATACCTGTTGTTTATTTATAGTTTCTACTATTTATAAGATAAGTATATTACATTTATTAAAAGTGTAAAAGTTTCATTAATTATTTTGAATAAAGTTGATCTAGGGTCACTCAATCAAGAAAAGTATTGTTAAAGTTTCTATATATGGAGTGATTAATTTGACACAAGACAATCATTGTTTCATAATTTTTATTTTTATATATTGAAGCAAAATATTTTGTGGAGTATTTGGATCCAGGTAGGTACTTATAGGTATAAATTAAATTTCCAACAAGTAGTTTTTTGTAGTTATTGTAGTAATTTATATGAGCGAAGTAGGTGAACAACATTTTTGCAGGGTGAACTACACTCGTCTCCTCAAAACTAGAATCTCGTACTCCAAATAATATGTACCTTTATAATATGTGAAATAACGGTAGCTTTTTATGATAATTTGTTATGAAGATAATATTGTAAGTAGGTAAAGGTCAAATTTGGCACTTAAACGGTACTTGATACATTTTCCTAATATCTTAACAAATATTATGAAGCTAAAAATATAGAAATACCTATATGTACAGTGAGACATGGGCCACACTAAGATACGGTCCATAGTGCATGGTTTTATATCATTTATAATAATAATAGTTAAAGTAATAAGTTTTATCTTAAACTATTATTTTATAAATTCCACTTCAATGGTTTGTTTCAATTATTTAGTATTTGTACGTATTTCTTTGTGAGACCAATAACATTGTGACCTATATGCGTCTCACTGTACCCCGATTTACCATATACAGATAAATCATTACTTTTTCCAGGGCTGTGAATCAAATGCATTTGCATGTTTTTTTTTGTCACACCGTAGCTTCCCAACGTTATTATTATTGAATTTTATTTTATTTTTTTTTAATTAGTACATTTTTTTATTATTTGAAAAACACAATACAAACAAGGTATTAAAGAAAATAATAAAAATTACCTACACCTTTAAGCTCTACGCTTGTGGTGGTGTAGAGATTAACAGTACAACATATATGTGATTTCATTAAATACTTAAATAAAACATTTACTAACAAAATGTATTATACATTATAACTTTTTAGAGGCCTCTGTAGTGGCTAAGGAGCCTTCCTATGTAAATAATATTTTTTTTTGTAAGCCATTATTTTTATTAATTATTATTTTCCACAGTTTTTTTAATAAAGTGGATTTAATATAGCATATTTTTGAATTTTTAGTGCTTTTTTAATAAATGCATGCATATATTTAATGCATTTAATTCACAGCCCTGCTTATCACTTTTATTTCCAATCATACCTATCACAGTTAATGTGAAATGTCAACAATTAACAGCTTCTTCAACTTGATAACACTTAGGGGGATGTCATATTTTTAGCACACCGCATTTATTTCTCTCTCTAACCCTCGCACAATGATAAGCGCAACTAGCCATTGTCCACGCCTTGCCTGCAGGACGCTAGAACCGCTAATACATTTGGGTCAAGTATGAAAAACAAATAGTGCGCCGACATCCCAACCGGCAACCGATCTTTTTATTCTATCCCATAAGTCGAGGTCGTAAACCTATATCAACTGATACCGGTATAGTTTCAGCCCAATAGTCGAGTGGCCTTTGCAATTCAAGATCCTTTCCTACGTATTCGGCATTGTAACCTAACTATTCTACCTTCACACTTCTTCTTCCCCCTTCTCTCACAACCTATATACAGTTTCAGCCTCCCTCCCTCATACCTCCTGAACCCCTAAATCGTGACCGACCCACCTCATCCTATTCTCTCTTGTCCTCACTACAATATATACCACTCCTATTTTCTTCTTCCTCCTTCTCTCACACTTCCTATTCACTCAGTCTCTAGTTACCTACAAGTCATCGTACTTGATTATCGGTGAAAATATTTAAATATCATTGAGCGAATTACCTACTCAAAATAATCACATAAAAATATATCATACTTGACTAATTTTATAATTTTTATCACGACTTTATTGATAACCGCAATAGTGTTATACCAGTAGTTACAATATTAATAATTGAAAAGTTGCGAGCAATACATCCCCTGATAAATTAACAATAATAAAAAGAAACCTACTGAAAAATAATAAAGTACATACCCCGCGTGACCGACTCAAAATCTGCTATAAAACTTAGTCTTCGAAACACTGCAATGTTCACACAGTCTGCTTATGATCTACTATTTCCAGTTGGCAACATTTTCGCTGACGAATATCATTTCTGAAATAATACGCACCCTGCAGTAAAATATTTAACAATATTATGACCTATATGCGTTACAGATATTATATATACATAATTTTTATTCAAACAATTAACATTGTTACATATATTACCTTTAAGCAGAGCTTGTGTTAGTACCTACTATAGAGTGTTACATGTTACAAACTTAAAATTACATATAATATATCAGTACCTAGGTATTATAGTAGCATATTAATAATTATTGAAATTGGATCATCATATAAAAATAAATTAGAATATGCATATGAATTTCTTAAAGTATATTTAGTATACATTGGATAGTAGGTTAAGTTTTTTGAAATCTGTACGTTCGTATTACAATAAAATTTAAATTTATATATTATAAGTAGGTATTTGTACTGTAATATTATAGCGTACTGTACCTATTAAGACATGGCTTTTTATTATAATTATATAATTAACTTTTTTTGAATTAAATTTAAATATAGATATATTAGTTTTTTATTTTATTTGTTTTTTTACTATATTTATATAGTGCTTGTCAACTAAATACATTGATTATTATTATTTTATAATTTACTTTTTTTAAGGAAATTTAGTATTAGTGAAGTAGACCCGTGAGAGTATACTGTATACGGGTCATTAAAATCGGGAGAGTTTACAATCACCCGACTTGTCATTTATAACTTGTATATAACCAAAACGTATGTCTATTTCAATTACCTATTAATTATAATTATCCTACGACCGGCGACTGGGAAAACGACGACGGCGTTTGTTTTATAATAATTTGTATAGTAAGATGGTCCTATTAAGAGATAT
>JANEHU010003248.1:7500-15015 GCA_027563435.1 Nasonovia ribisnigri | reverse complement strand
TTGTCGGCAGGCGGACACGTGTCTCGTGCTTCCGGCGCTCCACGCGGCCACGCGTCGCGCGGCCGTCGGGGTTCGACGACGGCGGCCGCCTACTCCAATCTTGCTGCGCGGTGCTCTTCACCGAGTGCCGTCGGCGGGCCGACACGTTTACTTTGAACAAATTAGAGTGCTCAAAGCAGGCTCAAATCTGGCGGGGCGGCTTCACGGCCGTCTCGTCAAAAGGCCCTGAATACTGGTCGCATGGAATAATGGAACAAGACCTCGGTCCCGCGCATCTCCGCCCTTCGCGGGCGCGCGAAATCGCCCTCCGGGGCGTTTCCGTGCGCGGGCCGCCGGGCCGCGGGCGCCAGTCGCCCGCGCGTCCCGCCGGGCCGGTTTTCGGGACCGGAGGTAATGATCAACAGAGACGGGCGGGGGCATTCGTACCGAGACGTTAGAGGTGAAATTCTTGGATCGTCTCGAGACGAACTGACGCGAAAGCATTTGCCAAGTACGTTCTCGTATGATCAAGAACGAAAGTTAGAGGTTCGAAGGCGATCAGATACCGCCCTAGTTCTAACTGTAAACGATGCCAGCTAGCGATCCGCCGGCGTTTCATTAACGACCCGGCGGGCAGCTTCCGGGAAACCGAAGCTTTTCGGTTCCGGGGAAGTATGATTGCAAAGTTGAAACTTAAAGGAATTGACGGAAGGGCACCACCAGGAGTGGAGCCTGCGGCTTAATTTGACTCAACACGGGAAACCTCACCAGGCCCGGACACCGGAAAGATTGACAGATTGAGAGCTCTTTCTTGATTCGGTGGGTGGTGGTGCATGGCCGTTCTTAGTTGGTGGAGCGATCTGTCTGGTTAATTCCGATAACGAACGAGACTCTGTCCTGCTAACTAGGCGGGTAACCCCGGGTCGGCGTGGGCGCGGCGCGGGCGGTTTCGGCCGTCCGTGTTCGCGTTCCCGTCGGCTCGGCCCGGTATCCCCGAACGCGTTCGCCCGTCGTCCACGGCGGTCGTCGGGCGCGGCCGCGCCATCCGCGTCCCTGCGTGCGGCGGGCGTACGTCGGCCGGGGGCAACCTCTGGTCGGCGTGCGTCAGTCGTGCGTGGGGCTCCGTGGTGAAGCGCGCCGTGTTCGCGGCCGTCGCCGGCGGATCACGATACGTTACTAGGGCTACCGCCGGCTCCTAGGAGCTTAAACTCTTCTTAGAGGGACAGGCGGCGGACGAAAATAGCCGCACGAGACTGAGCGATAACAGGTCTGTGATGCCCTTAGATGTTCTGGGCCGCACGCGCGCTACACTGAAGGAATCAGCGTGTGTTAACATTCCTGGGCCGACAGGCTTCCGGGTAACCCGCTGAACCTCCTTCGTGCTTAGGGATCGTGGCTTGCAATTTTTCCACGTGAACGAGGAATTCCCAGTAAGCGCGAGTCATCAGCTCGCGTTGATTACGTCCCTGCCCTTTGTACACACCGCCCGTCGCTACTACCGATTGAACGACCGCAGTGAGGTCTTCGGACTGGACGCGCGTTATTCGGCCCCCTCGGGGGCTGGGTCGTCGCGCGACCGGGAAGATGACCGAACTCGGCCGTTTAGAGGAAGTAAAAGTCGTAACAAGGTTTCCGTAGGTGAACCTGCGGAAGGATCATTAGCAACACTTGCCGGTCTCGCGCGCGCCTTATCCGACCCCGTGGCCGCGTGCGCTCGCGACTAGTTCGCCGACCGCCCGCGCGCCGCGACCCCCGACCAAGCGTCGACCGAAAGATGGTTAACGTCGAAAGACCATACGGCTTCGTCGTGTGTTCGCGCACCGCGTCGCCGTAGAAATTTCGTCGACAAAAAAAAAAAAAAACACCCGACCCCGAACGGCGGATCACTTGGCTCGTGGATCGATGAAGACCGCAGCTATCTGCGCGTCGTCGTGTAATCCGCAGGTTATACGAACATCGACCAGTCGAACGCACATTGCGGCCTCGGTGACCCGCGGGTCCCGGGCCACGCCTGTCTGAGGGTCGTATACCGGATACTCGGCCAGACCGATGTGCCGCCGGCAGGCGTCCGACGGCGGGTGCCGGTCCTCCCGGGGACTGGCGCCCGCCCGCCGGCCGCTCCGGTGGTGCGAGATTGGCGGTTCGACAGGGGAAAAACCGCTAACGCGGCTGCCTCCGGTCGTCCGCCCAAGTTGTGACGGCAAACAGTCACGGGTTCTCGCGTCGTCAAACGGCACGTCCCCGTCCGCCCGCCGCGCGAGAGCGCGGCCGGGTCGGCTGAGAGTCGACGAGACCTCTCCGGCTTCCGAGAAGCGGACGCGGACGGTCACCGTACGGGCGGAGCGCGGATCGCAGGCTGCCGTGTAATTTAAAAAACAAACAACCGATACGTTCCGACCTCAGATCAGGCGGGACTACCCGCCGGATTTAAGCATATTAATAAGCGGAGGAAAAGAAAACAACCGTGATTCCCCCAGTAGCGGCGAGCGAACAGGGAAAAGCCCATCGCCGAATCCCGCCGCGCACTTTTGTGTCGCGGCACGTATGGGAGTTGTGGCGTACGGGCCGGCCTCGTTGCCGGGGCGCACGTGACGGTCCAAGTCTCCCTTGAACGGGGCCATGGCCCGCAGATGGTGCCAGGCCAGTAGAGGCCGTCACAGCGTTCCGGGATCGGACCGCGCCTTCGAGTCGGGTTGCTTGAGAGTGCAGCCCGAAGCGGGTGGTAAACTCCATCTAAGGCTAAATACGGCCACGAGACCGATAGTGGACAAGTACCGTGAGGGAAAGTTGAAAAGAACTTTGAAGAGAGAGTTCATAAGAACGTGAAACCGTTCGGGTGTAAACGGACAGAGCCCGCGAGTCCCCGCCGGGTGAATTCACGGTCGGTCTAACCGCCGGCCGGATCTTTCGCTCGGTTAGCGGACGTCGCGACTCGTTGGGCGCCGGCCGAAGGGCCCGGGTGGCGGTTCGTCGCGGCGGTTGCGTTTCGGCGTGACCGTTCGCGCCGAACCCCGGTGCTCCTGGTCGGCTCGCCCGACGGCAAGAACCGTCGACGCGGCCCCGTCGCAGGCGGGGTCCCGTCGGTCGGCGACGAGTTTCGGGCTACTTTCCGACCCGTCTTGAAACACGGACCAAGGAGTCTAACGTGTGCGCGAGTCAACGGTGATCTTACGAAAAACCACGTTTGGCGCAATGAAAGTGAACCGTTTACGGTGCGGACGATGGCCTAGCGACCGAACCCACCGGCGTTCAAAGTCGCGCTGGTCCGCAGTCCGGGGGCGTCTCCGCCAGGTCGGCTTCGGCCGTCCGGGGGCGCACCCTTAGCGCACACGTTGGTACCCGAAAGATGGTGAACTATGCCTGGCCAGGATGAAGTCAGGGGAAACCCTGATGGAGGTCCGCAGCGATTCTGACGTGCAAATCGATCGTCTGAGCTGGGTATAGGGGCGAAAGACTAATCGAACCATCTAGTAGCTGGTTCCATCCGAAGTTTCCCTCAGGATAGCTGGCGCCGATGTGTCCCGCCCGTTCGCGGGCGTACGGACGCCGGTGGGACTCCGCGCTGTACGGCGCGGTAACAACACGCTCGTAACACGGAGGATGTCTCATACGGTAAAGCGAATGATTAGAGGACATTGGGGCCGAAACGACCTCAACCTATTCTCAAACTATAAATGGGTGAGATCGCCGGCTTTACCTGGTACACCGCGTGAACCGCGTGCGAAGCCGGCGACGGAACCCTAGGCGCTTAGTGGGCCATTTTTGGTAAGCAGAACTGGCGCTGCGGGATGAACCGAACGCCGAGTTAAGGCGCCGAAATCGACGCGTATTCAGAGACCATGAAAGGCGTTGGTTGCTGATGACAGCAGGACGGTGGCCATGGAAGTCGGAATCCGCTAAGGAGTGTGTAACAACTCACCTGCCGAAGCAACTAGCTCTGAAAATGGATGGCGCTGGAGCGTCGTGCCTATACTCGGCCGTCGGCGGCATAGTGGGGCCGGTCGTCGCTCGCGGCGGTCGGTCCCGGCAAGCCCCGACGAGTAGGATGGCGCGGCGGTGTGCGTCGAAGGGCAGGTCGCGAGACCGCCTGGAGCCGCCGTCGGTGCAGATCTTGGTGGTAGTAGCAAATACTCGAGAGGGGCCCTCGGGGGCTGCCGTGGAGAAGGGTTTCTTGTGAACAGCCGTTGTCCAAGAGTCAGTCGATCCTAAGCCCGGGGAGAGATCCTCGTACCACGGGCGAAGGCGTTTTCGAATCGCCCATGGGGCGAGAGGGAATCCGGTCCGTATTCCGGAACCCGACGCGGAACCGCTCCCTAGTGTTCGGGGCTCTTTTGTCTCGTCCGGGCGACCGGAATGAACTCGAAGAAGCCGCCGGGGGGTCCGGGAAGAGTTCTCTTTTCTCTGTGAGCGTTGTACGTCCCTGGAATCCTCTAGCCGGGCGATAGGGACGCGAGCGCGAAGAGCACCGCTCGTTGCGGCGGTGTCCGTGACCCCCACGCGGACCTTGAAAATTCGAGAGAGGGCCACGCGGAGTCTTCGCGTCGGTTCGTACCGATATCCGCAGCAGGTCTCCGAGGTGAGCAGCCTCTAGCCGCATAGAATAATGTAGGTAAGGGAAGTCGGCAAAACCGATCCGTAACTTCGGGATAAGGATTGGCTCTGAGGAGCGTGGCGGATCGGGTTCGGGTCGTCGTAGAAGCGTAGGCGGTGCTGGCGACACCCCGGCCGTCGCCCGTGCGCCCGGTCTTCGGACCGGGAGCCTCGAGGCGGTCGCGGGCTCGTCGCCGTCCGCCGACCGTGGAACCACCGAGCTTCGGTCGCTGGTCGCGTCGCGGCCGGCCGTCCGCCTTGGTGTCGGTTCGCCGTCACCGGGCGGTCCGGCCGCCGCGCCGTCGGCCGCGTAGCCGGATCGACCGCCATGTAACGGTCAACTCAGAACTGGCACGGACCAGGGGAATCCGACTGTCTAATTAAAACAAAGCATCGCGATGGCCCGGGACGGGTGTTGACGCGATGTGATTTCTGCCCAGTGCTCTGAATGTCAACGTGAAGAAATTCAAGCAAGCGCGGGTAAACGGCAGGAGTAACTATGACTCTTTTAAGGTAGCCAAATGCCTCGTCATCTAATTAGTGACGCGCATGAATGGATTAACGAGATTCTCACTGTCCCTATCTACTCGGGGTCGACGAAGGCCCGCCTTGACGTGGCGACCCCGCCCGACCGGACAAGCTGTCCGGCGCTAAGAGGCCTTCGAACACAAGGACTTCCGGAGGTTGGCATCTCCGGTCGTAGGAGCCAGGCACCGAGATGAACAGACCCTGACCAGGCTGGATCCAACCGAACGCAACCCGCAGTCGAGCCCGCTGCGGGCCGGAGGGATCAGGGCCCCAAACACGGAACCTGGCAGTAGGTCAAAAATGCAGGAGTAAACCTCAAATCACAACATGAAAGGTATGGTAAACCACATGATTGTTACCGGCTCAGCGGTCTCGGAAACCGCAGAGCTAGTTGGGACGGTGCCTGTAGCCCCGCCGTACCCTTCTTTACCGTGCAAGGGCGAGCGAAGTGGTGGTCCCACAACACCGACCCTGGCAACACCAGCCACAGTATACAATGACAAAGGCCAAGCATCGGCCCCGCTCGCACACGGTTTACCAAAGACCGGATCCAATGACAAAGCCCCCCTCCGGCCTCAAGATGAGATTTCTGACAATCCCTTTCTAAGGGGGCCACGAGCTAACTGCTCACCACTCCGCCTTAGGGGTGGAAATGGCGAATACGATGACAACAATGCCGGCTCGGCAGATAATGGCCCGACCATTATGCAGATCGATACTTCTCCCATCAACAACAAAAGGAAAAGGAAAGCTGGCGACTCCACTCAAGGGTTGGTACCGGAAAGTATCACAGCCGAAACTAAGGCGATAGAGGACCATATCCAGGACTGCAAAGCATTTCTCCTTGATATGCAGGTAGCCACCAAGATAGGGAGAAAGTGGCTCCAGGGCATTGAGGACTTCCTCACGAAAATCCAATCCTGCAGCACATCGATAGCCCTCGAGGCAGCCGTCATCGCTGGTAAATATCAAGAGGCGAAAATTGAATCCTCCGAGGCGCACAGGAGACTAGAGAACTGCATCTCAAATAGAAATTCTTACGCAATGACAGCCAAAAATAAGAAGGTCTCCTTGACTGATCTAGACGACAATATCATGATTGTGGATAAGTCACCTATGTCGGACCAATGTCCTATAAAGGATAGGCTAGGCGACTTCCCAACCTTGGCCCGTGATAACAATACCAGAACTAAGAAAGCAAAGGGTAACGGCCCCAGTAATAAGGTAATGGCCAAATTGAACGTGGCCAAGAAAAAGCCAGTTAAACCAGTCTTCAAAATTGAAAGCGAAGGTAACATCGATATCGATGGTCTATGGAAGATAGTCACTGCAGCCATACCAAAACCAAAATTAGATGGTCTCAAAAAGTTAACGACGGGCAACTACATAGTGACTAGTACAGATGAACCGACCTTAAAGGCATTAAGGAACATCAAAGAGGGTTTGAAAATTACCGAATCGGGTCCAAGGAGACCAAGGGTCAAGATGAAAAATATCCCAACACAATACACGGCCGAATTCATATCGGAGGCAATGTGTTCTCAAAACGAGGCACTGCACGAATCCTCGACTTCAGAGATCCGTCCCCTATTCAGATGTGGCAAACGAAATGATGTAACAACCGACTGGGTCATAGAAGTCACCCCAATAGTGCATAAAGCAATAGTCGATAAAAGAACATTTGTGGGAATGGTATCTACCTTCCCCCGGACTTACACAGTTGCTCCCCACTGCAGAAGATGTCTGCAAGTGGATCACAAAACCTCAGAATGTAAGGCTGAGTCGAGCATATGTCTCCACTGCTCATCCCCAGGGCATGATATCAAGAACTGTCCTCAGAAATCAAACCAGCCAACGTGCGCACATTGCAAAGGTGTTCATAGGACTATGTCCACCGACTGCAGGTCCTGGTCAGCTAAAGTAAGAGCCCTCCAGATGATAACAGCCTATGAGTAACTTTCGCCAGATCAAAGTTGCACAGATAAACCTGGCCAGATCTCAGGCGGCCTCGGACGACTTGTATAAGTATTGTATAACAAATAGCATCGATATTGCCATAGTCCAAGAACCATATACCAGGTGGGGCAAACTAACTAACCTGGAATATGAGGGTGTTAGGATAGCAAAGTCCAAGTCAAACGATCAGAACGGGGTCTGGTCCGCAATAGTCGTCCTTAACCAAGGTATGGATATCCTACTGAAACCACAGCTGGTCACTGTACACACAGTTACACTTAGCGTCGCCCATCCGGGTCAGCAGCCGATTGATATCGTATCGTCCTATTTTCAATTCCGGAAGGAAACCAGACAATTCATAGACGAAATAACCTACATAAATCAGCACCTTGCAAAGAGAGCCATTTTTGGGATGGACGTCAATGCCTTCTCTCCCTGGTGGCATGGCCCAAGGAGGAACGA
>JANEHU010003248.1:0-2500 GCA_027563435.1 Nasonovia ribisnigri | reverse complement strand
TAATTGCCGTGTATGTTTTTTTTTAACGGGGCCGTCGCAGCGTCGCGGTCCACGGTTTGGCGGACGAACCACCGTGTCGGTTAATACGAAATTTTTTTTTTCCAATCCACGTTCCACGTTGCTCAGCCATGCCGGGGTAGTGCACATGACGGCAACCTGGGTGATATCGTTCGTAACGATGCGGATTTCAACTTTTCGTTTTGGTTTTTTTCAATGCGCCATAACTCGTCGCCTCCCGGTCAAATCGCGACGACACCGAGAAGTGATCACGTCGTGCGTTCCGAAGTCTATCAGATACCGGTGTCGGCGAAATGTATATTCGAATATTATTTTTTTTATTTTTTTCGGTCATCCACGGCCGCGCCGCGGACGGTATTTTGATTACCCCGTCGCCGGTACGCTGACGTCCCGCGGAGATCACTCCCACGACGTCTGCTACCCACGTTCGTTGCATTGCGATCGCCCAGTCGAGGTCCACCGTTTCTCCGGTTGCACGATTACAGTTACCGCGTAGGTCGTTACACGGCGATGACAGCGGCGTTGTCCACCGGAGTTTCGCCCTTGCACGATTGCAATTGCCGTGTATGTTTTTTTTTAACGGGGCCGTCGCAGCGTCGCGGTCCACGGTTTGGCGGACGAACCACCGTGTCGGTTAATACGAAATTTTTTTCCAATCCACGTTCCACGTTGCTCAGCTACGCCGTGGGTAGTGCAATATGACGGCAACTCCGTGATATCGTCTCGTAACGATGCGGATTTCAACTTTTTCGTTTTGGTTTTTTCAATGCGCCATAACTCGTCGCCTCGGTCGAATCGCGACGACACCGATGTGATCACAATGTGCGTTCCGAAGTCTATCGATACCGGTGTCGGCGAAATGTATATTCGAATATTATTATTTTTTTTTTTTTTTCGGTCATCCACGGCCGCGCTGCGGACGGTATTTTGATTACCCCGTCGCCGGTACGCTGACGTCCCGCGGAGATCACTCGCACGACGTCTGCCACCCACGTTCGTTGCATTGCGATCGCCTAGTCGAGGTCCACCTATACTCCGGTTGCACGATTACAATTACCGCGTAGGTCGTTACACGGCGATGACAGCGTCGTTGTCCACCGGAGTTTCGCCTTCGCACGACTACAATTACCGCGTAGGTCGTTACACGGCGATGACAGCGGCGTTGTCCACCCGAGTTTCTCCGGTTGCACGATTACAATTACCGCGTAGGTCGTTACACGGCGATGACAGCGTCGTTGTCCACCGGAGTTTCTCCCTTGCACGATTGCAATTGCCGTGTATGTTTTTTTTTTTTAATCGGGGCCGTCGCAGCGTCGCGCGGGTTCACGGTTTGGCGGGACGAACCACCGTGTCGGTTATCACGAAATTTTTTTTTCCATCGACGTTCCACGTTGCTCAGCCATGCCGGGGGTAGTGCACATGACGGCAACCTGCGATATCGTTCTGTAACGATGCGGATTTCAACTTTTTCGTTTTGGTTTTTTCATCGCGCTATAATCGTCGCCTCCCTGTCAAATCGCGACGACACCGAGAAGTGATCACGTCGTGCGTTCCGAAGTCTATCAGATACCGGTGTCGGCGAAATGTATATTCGAATATTATTATTTTTTTTTCGGTCATCCACGGCCGCGCCGCGGACGGTATTTTGATTACCCTGTCGCCGGTACGCTGACGTCCCGCGGAGATCACTCGCACGACGTCTGCCACCCACGTTCGTTGCATTGCGATCGCCTAGTCGAGGTCCACCTATACTCCGGTTGCACGATTACAATTACCGCGTAGGTCGTTACACGGCGATGACAGCGGCGTTGTCCACCCGAGTTTCTCCGGTTGCACGATTACAATTACCGCGTAGGTCGTTATACGGCGATGACAGCGTCGTTGTCCACCGGAGTTTCGCCCTTGCACGATTGCAATTGCCGTGCGTTTTTTTTTTAATCGCCGTCGCAGCGTCGCGGTCCACGGTTTGGCGGACGAACCAATCGTGTCGGTTGGTCACGAAATTTTTTTCCAATCCACGTTCCACGTTGCTCAGCGATGCCGGGGTAGTGCACATGACGGCAACCTGCGATATCGTTCGTAACGATGCGGATTTCAACTTTTCTGTTTTGGTTTTTCAATGCGCCATAACTCGTCGCCTCCCGGTCAAATCGTGACGACTCCGAGATGTGATCACGCCGTGCGTTCCGAAATCTATCAGATACCGGTGTCGGCGAAATGTAAATTCAAATTTTATTATTTATTTTTTTTTTTTGTCGATCATCCACGGCCGTGCCGCTACGCACTGACTTCGACCGTTTTTTGATTTTCGCCTTACCACCACGCTCGTCGATGGCGGTATTATTTCGATTCGGTTGTACCACTACGCTTCCATACACGCGTCGCCCATTGTGAAACTCGAGATTTTGTAAATTTGTGAGCGGCTTGGTCGTCGGCATCAAACCGACGTCCGATCGCCAATCACGTACGACTGCAAAGCCAC
>JANEHU010003245.1:0-12692 GCA_027563435.1 Nasonovia ribisnigri | reverse complement strand
CCGCGGTGAACGTTGGCGGGAAGCTCAGCCTGGACCGATGCCTGAGCCCGATTGACCGTGCTAAAACAGACATAGTTGTGGTCGCTTAGGGTCTCGAGGTGAGGTACATGCCATCCTGTAAGGTCTACTCCTCGGTAGAACGTGACGTCAATGATCGAGGTGGCTGCCCCTCTTACGAAAGTAGGGGTGGTTCCTGAGTTAGCCAGGATCAATCCCAGGCTAGAGGCGAGGTCGGACAGCGGGACTCCTCTAGGATTGTTGGCTCTTGATCCCCACTCGATGTTCCAGGCGTTGAAATCGCCGGCCAGAACGATTGGTGCGCTTCCCCTGGCACGGATCGCTGCCTCCAGGTCACCTAGGAACAAGGCGTATTCGTCCAGAGTCGTGCTGGGTCTCCAATAACAGCTGAACACTGTTAGCTCGCCGAAGGACATCCAGGCAAACCCGTCGCCCGAGCCCTGCCCGTCCCGGACAAAAGACGTTGCATGGGTGGTCACCACAGCCGCTGAACCATCCGTGCTTGAGCACCAATTGTCCCCATGACCATGTTTTGTGTAGGGTTCACTAACTATAAAAATGTCAGTATCCGAGTCCGCCGCCGTCTGGAACATTAGCTGCTCGGCAGCCCAACAGTTGTTAAGGTTGACTTGAAGGAAGTTAACCATCTGTATCATTGGAGGTCTTTGAGCCTGCGGCCTTCCTTCTGGCTGCACAGGCACCCGAACCTGGCCTGTGGATCACCCTCTGCAGACCCGCCAACTCGCATGCTAGGCAGCGGTCCTCGCCAGACGTGCACTCCTTCATAGCGTGACCCTTTTCTCCACATCTCCAACACGCCCCCGTCCTATCGGTCGCGGTGCATCTACTGGAATTGTGACCAAAGGCCTGGCACCTGAAGCACCTTTCCGGTGCCTGGGTCCTGGGGCGTACCCGGCACATGGTCCAACCGACCGGGACCCTGGTGATCAGGGATGCGGCGTACCTGCTCATCTTGGCCGTCGCAACCTGCTGTCCGGCCCGGATCGACCATATCCGTACATCGCTTATCCCGTCGCGTTCAGCGACTGCCGTGGGATCATTATCGCCAGGAATGGCGGCACGGAGGGCCCCCAGCACCTCCGCCGCGGTGGACACAGCGTCCAGGTCCAGTACCTCGACCTCGACCTGAACGCCAAGTTGGGTAACTCTCCCAACAGAGTCCCCGAGTCTGGTGCTAAGGGCCGCTGCTATGGACTTGGCGGCCGCGGAGGAATTTGCCCCTTTGGCCAATTCTAGCAGTAGGGACCCGTCTCGGGTTTCTCGCATGGTAACGCTGGCGCCGAGATCCTGGGAGGTAAGACCGCACGCGCGAACCGTCCGCACTGTGTCGGTGTAGTTTTTTCCGTCACCAGGTCTGATAAGAATAGCGGGTGGCTTTTTCGCGACGCTAGCTCTCTTAGTTGAAGCCGCGGGAGCTGACGTGCTGGTCTCTGTAGCAGCGGGTTCCCTGGTTTTCGGTGGTCTACGTACCACCGTGGACCAGTTGACCAGTTATCATGGACGTCGACCAACAGCGTAATTAACGGAGTGCTATCGGAAGCTATAAAAGCGTACGGTCGCGGAAGAAATTCACGTGTTGTTCAGTCGGAGGTAGAACACGTACTGAGTCGGGTTATTATTATTTCTGTTTTTCTGGTTGTTTTTGTTAGTGACCAGGGATTTATATTTTGTTTTATTTCTCTTAATTTGTTTTTTTTATTTACCAGTGGTTTTACCATATGTTCCTTGTTAAAATATTTATTTGATGTTTTGTATCTATTATTGTGTTGTAATTTTGTTTGGGTGCTTTGGATAATGTTGCATTTTTTGCATGCTGGTCGGCTAGTTCGTTCCCGTTTATTTTACAATGACCTGGCGTCCATATGAATTTGACATTCTTGTTAAGGTTTTTTAATTTTTCTATTTGGTTTAGGATGATGGTGAATATGTCGTTTGTTCGGAAGGTATTATGGATGCAGAATATTGAAATACTGATGTGGATCATGTTCTATACGTTTTAGTGCTGATATTATGGCGATGGCTTCGGCAGTAAATATTGAACAATAATTTTGTAGTTTATATGTTGTTATTTTTTTTCAATAATAATAGCTATTCCTACCCTTAGCGTTGAAGCGTCAGCATATATGTCTTGTCCAATGAGTTTACTTTTAAGATCATGGAATAAGTTCTTGAATATTTCTGGGGAGGTTTTTTGTTTTCTGTCAGTTCTGTGTTTGTGTCGATTTTGGTGGACCGTGGTGGTGTTTGTCTAATTGAGTATTGAGTATTTGAAAAGCTAAAATTTGTATTTAGTGATAAGGAAAGGTTTTATGTGGTCTGGTACCACCTGTTTTTTCGGAGTTATTTCTGCTAGTCTCAGTGGCGAACTTGAGTGCTATCTGAATTTTCTTCGGTTAGGTTAGAGAGAGTGGGTTCGCTAGCTATAATGTAAATGCTTTTCTACCGGGCTAGATTTGAATGCGCTGATGGCTAGGGCGTGTAAACCGGTGTTGTGTATTGGGTCAATTGTTTTTAAGGCTCTGTTTTTAGCTGACAGGTATATTTCTGCGCCGTATTCTAATTTTGATCGGATAAGTGCTTTGTGTAATTGCATTAGTAGCTTGGTTTTGGAACCCCATGTAGTGTGAGCTAGTATTTTTATTATGTTTGTTCTTTGAGCTGTTTCTTTTTTGATGCATTTTAGATGAGGTATCCATGATAATTTTTTGTCGAATGTTATGCCTAGAATTTTTATTGTGTCTTTGTTTGGAATTGTTAGTTCGTTTATTTTGAAAGTGAGAGGTATTTGATTTCTTTTTTGTAAAAAAGATGGTCTGTTATTTACTTGGAGAGAAATTGAAGCCTGTTTGTGAAGACTAATTTAGTTAGGTTGTTTACGCTTTCTTAGGTTAGGATAATTAGGTATATTATAATATTAATTAAGAATACATTTTCTTTAGATGAGCCAAAAGTTAAAAAAATAATTCAAAAGTTGGCCAAATTTAACCATGTGGTAATTTCGGCGCGGAAATCATGTGGAACAGCAATGAATGACAACTGTAAAAAAATGAGTTAGTATTTAACCCATATTTACATTAGTTTTAGTAGTTATCTATAAATGATTAAAAATTCATTTATTTTTTTTACAAAGGTTGGGGAAGTGAACTTTCAATGTATAAAGAAGATGGATGCGACCAGATTGAGAAATCTGAATACTTGTATTGTATTATTTTTGTTGGTATAGTATTGATAATCTTAATATTTTTTTCATATTCTGTATCCTGATAATTATTTGTCTGAATTCAAGGAAAATCAATTATGGCATAACGTTGGATTCAGTGTAGATAGCTATATGGTTTAGATACTAACTCGTTTCTTCACAATTGTTGTTCATAACTGTAAACTGTTTCACATGATTCACGTGACGAAATTATCACTTATTTAAAGCTAGCCAACTTTTTATTAATTCTCTCAATTATACGTCTTGCAACTTTGTCTTACCTAAAGAAAATACCTTTAGTCATTTCAGCACAATGATTATAGGTATTCGTTAGTTTTATGCATGAATTACGTGAAGAAATTGCATCAACTTTAACGGAAGTTATTTTTTAAATGGAAATTAAAGTTGGACAGCTATAAACAATAGGAAATTTCGCGACTTAAAACATGTACAGCACAAATTAATAACTATTATGACGAAACAACTTAGGTTTTCGACAACATTTTACATCACTATTTGTAGTTTAAGTTAACTTGTGATTGTATAATATAAATTATTAATTATTAAGTTGATGTATTAACGACTTAAAATAAATCGTTTGATCTATGTGTGATATAAAAATAAACTCTGTATTATTACGTAAAGAAGGATAAATATTGATTATGACGTGGTTATAACTAAAATGTAATATTATATAGATTATAAATTATAACTTAACATATTATATTATTTGTTATGTTTTTACGTTTCAATTTACACAACAGAAAACTACCTATTGTCAAAAACCATGTACATGTACTGAACTTAATCTATAGGTCTCACAAAAATGTGTTCTAAACTGTATACATATCATGATACTAAGCAACATTTTCTACAAAAGATTATCTATATTTGTGCAACATGATTGCGCCTGCTTTACATTTTTACCTGCAAGCAACGCAGCACAACTGTTGTCTATGAAATATATAGGACATATAGGTGTTGTATTTTTAATAATAATTTTCCTTCCCAATTTCAGGCTTAAGACTGACAACAAAATTTAAGTCAACTTTTAAAATTCCAAGTACTTTACAAAAGCGACGGGAAAAACGGGAGTGTTTTACTTATATCGGTTTCCGAAAACATTGAATTTTAGTTTTTATTATAAATTTAAAAAAATTATCGCAGATACATGAAGTTTTCGCTGAATGTTTATATTAAGATTTTCTATACACTACAAAATTTTCAAAATATTTTGACTCTTGTTGAACTATTTACAGGCATATGAAATTTTCAATTATTATTAGTTTTTTTTTATAAATGTGGATAAAAAAATGTTTGCACGGTCAAAAAAATTGAAAATGTAATACAAGTACCCTCGTAAGGTGTTGTAAGTGGAAATTAATAAAAATTTGAGCGTAAATCATCAATAAGTATGATGTTTATCACGTTTTTTTTTAGGTCTACAGTATAGTGGGTTTACCTATTAATCCTACAGAAACACTTCTATACTTGCCTATATATAAACGTAGTATTCTAATCCCTTTGTGGATGTGTTAAGACCTAAACTCTGGTATAAAGAACAAAATACAAATAGATATTGTACAAAAAGTACAATAGGAATAATATAGGAACGCTACAGCGGCCACGGCACTCACGCGCAGACTCGGCGTTGGACGGCCGTGGCGGCTCAACCACAGGCGCTCACGCAAGATGATGACAGTGAAAGTCGAAAGACGGCGGCAACAAGACCAGCGAACAAACGGACACCCAGGCCTACGCATATGTGGCCCATGCTGATGATTTGCTCGGACCAATCACGTCGCACGTTCGACGCTGAGACGGTTACCAGAAACACAGAAAAACAAGGTTCTCGGCGATTTACCTGTAACAAAATTCAATATAAAAATATTATTAAAATAATCAGTAACGCACCTAATAAGCTGAGACACATTTTCACTTAAGGAGCTACGTTTTTAAACATCATAAAAAAATTAAATTTCATCAAAACCACAGCTTACTTATCTATATAGTAATAAGTAATAACTAATAATCACGATTCCCGGCTGCTATACATAATAATAGTATATTATATTATACTCAATAAAATTGTGAAAATCAAAATCAAGCATAACAGCTTCCTTTGCCCAACATGTTGGTATTGGTGGAAGAGATCTAAAAAAGCGTCCAACTTTTAAAAGACACCTACTCTATACTTATTACCTATACGTATTATTATTGATTTAATATTTTGAATTTTCAGATGTAAAATTAAATGTTTCTATGTTCTATTAAATAAATAAATAATAACCAAGACATATTATTAAAATTTAAAAAATAAAGCTGGTAGAGTTGTATTGTCGCGCGTCAGAGAGCTAGAAAGTGAGCTAGAGAGCTAGAGAGCTAGTTACTAGAAAGTAATACCAACTTCAAAATATGAGTTCCCTGGATGCCCGCACAACGAAAGCTATTTACATGGCCACCGCCCAATAAACGGTCAAGGGCGCCAGTATAATTGCCGAAAAAAAAGTGACGTCAGACGCATCCGAGGATGTCCTCCGATCGTGATCCAACTGGCGGTGGCTTCGACCGCTGTCGTCCACTGCTTCTTTTAGGCACCTGTCACGAGCTGCCGCGAGTGGAAAATCGGTCTCGTCGTCCAGCCACTGATGTGCGCATGTCGGCCGCCGTGGCCGTCGCAAGATAATCGAACGGCGTCTGGTGGCCACCGCTAGTGTCCAGGACGCAGCTAACGGCTCAGGCCACTCGGGTCGCCATAGAACCACTAGTAAATGCGGCCGGGTGTCACTGTCGAAAAATGGTACGACGTCAGCCACGTCATAATTGGTCAACGATATTGACGCCTGTTCGTCTGCTGGCCTCACCGCTGGCACCAAATCCTTGGCGGGACGTTTAAGTCTCCTCGCTGCCAGTTTACCCCAACCTCGGCCGGTGTCCCTCAAGATCTGCCTGTGGGTATAATGACGCGAGTATTAATTATTTTCCATAGTCATAATAACAAGAACGATAATTTATTTATTCCCAAACAAATACACAACGAGATGGTATTATAATAATCCATAATGTTGTATACACCTATACCTATAATATAATCTTTGATTTCTATTGTGATGTATTTTCAAGCACATATTTCAGCTGTTTCTTCCATTGCTTACTTTGAAACGTTTTAAATAAGTAGGTAATAAGGTAAAACTATTTAACATAATATTATAATTGCAGTGGTTTGATAGATACATAATATATTTATTCAAAACTACATATAAATTATATATTATGATAATGTATATTACCTATAAATAACTCATAATAAATAATCCAATATAATATAGAGATTAGTTATGATTCGTAAGACTCAAATTAATGGTATGGCCATCATACAATTTCATATTATTTAGTTCTTAAATTGTACGGTAGACCAAGGCCCAAGTAAAGTATTTTTATTATTTTTTTATTTAAGAAGATTTTTATTATTTGATGAACACAAAATGATTTAAAGAAAATAATAAATATTACTTACACCCTTAAGCTAAACTTGTAGTGGTGTAGATAGTCACAGTGCACAAATATGATTAAATTATTAAATTATACATAATTAAATAAACGATAATACAAATAATAATACAAACATTTTCAAATTTTCAAATTATTCTTATACCTACTAGATTTTGTTACACCGAATCATAAACATAATCACCGACTTATTTTACTAAATAAAACATAATTTGTACATTTCTTGGTGTTAGTATTACCAATAGAAATATTTCTTTCCACGTCTATTGGCAAATAGTTAAAATTAATAGAATATAGTCATACAGATAGTCAAAGAACTTTTGTCCAAAACTCGTTTTTATATAAATCACTTTAATATTAAATAATCTTTCTTCCACGATGGGTTATATTGTATACGACACAAGCTGCTCGGACACTTATGTGTAGTAAGACCTAAGATAGTAATAGGAGACTACCAATTAATGAAATTACTTACAAGACATCACAAAAACTCAAAAAATTAATTGTATTAATAATTAATACAATTATTGTTTAGTATCATATGCATAAATATCACAATAATTGTAATATCTGCTTGTATAATCTGCTACCGCATAAACAATTCTTCAAATTATTAAAAAAAAGTAGGTATATTGTATTCAATTATCCATTGAAAAAACTTGTAAGCTGCCTAACAATAAAAATTAATGTAAAGAAGGCAGTTACAACTGCTATAGAAAAAATTATCTTTTAAACGTCCAAAAAAAGTCGTAGTACCTACCTCCTATGCCGCAATGCACGTTATTCAAGGGTTTGATATCTGTATACGCTGAACACTTGAAGTACATATAATATACTTTGAATTTTTGTTTTAAAATTTGAAAAATTACGAATCCCGACGGATCGGAACTGATGCCAAAATCCGTGTTACGGTTGTAATTGTTCGAGTTAAGGAGACACGGGGGTCCTAGCCGTAGGTAAGTCATAACAAAATCAGATGTAAATATTATATGAAAAGTGTTACGGAAGAAAAAAAAGTACCTTCCTCATTTAATTGGTCTATCGGAAATTGAGGTTGGTTTTATCTACGGCACCCAGTCTTCAGTCCTACTTGTTATGATGTGGCCACTATAGATCTGTTGCAAGTATAACTAATTCTAAATAAATATTTGAATTTTTCCAAAAACTGACTTAGAACGACTATGAAAAAAAACACTTACTTGATGGTTTTTTCAACGTCGTGAACAAATTTCAAAGTTAAAAATGTTGCACGGCCGTCGTTGTACAGTCCCGTGATACGCGGCAACAGCCTGGCGTATATGACTTTACCCTCAAAGGCGTCTGCGGCGGCGATCGTCAAACGCCTGATGATCGAAGGGGACATTTTTTTAGCCCGATATAAAATCTGATCAAAATATATTTGGGCCTTCTCAACAACGTTATCGACCGCCGTCCGACACAACACATCGAGCCACCCGGCGTATGTCCACGTCGTCTTCGAGACGACGTCCTCGAGATTGAACATAACATCAGTGCTGTGTACGTCCTGATTTCTGGTGTTTGTGTCAATCAACTGTTGCGATATGACGGCCAACAAAAACAAGAAAATCGGACATCGTCCGAGATTTACATAGTAACAGCCACTTGACATAGCATCAAGTTGCAGTGACAGCATAATAATATGTGATAACTAATAATATAAATGAATCAATACAACAGATATATTTTTCAACTGTTACTTCGAACATTTATTTAAACTATACACAAATCAATAATAATAATACCAAGGAAACTAAATGAGCAACCATATGGTTATAATTGTTCAACTCAATAATCAGCTTTTCCTTACAAATGACCCATATTGTATATTATAAATTACTAGCTGATCCCGCGCACTTCGTTGCCCGTAAAGAAATACAACTTTAAAAATTTTTAATTATTCAACTCCATTTGGGTGCAACTCCGGATTAGACCTAAGGGCTAAGAGGGTGTAAAATACTTTACGACCTATTCTCATATCCACCAAATTTACAAAAAAAAATGTAATTAAAATCGGTAGAGCCGTTTCGGAGGAGTGCGACCACGAGATTTTTATATATACCTATATTAGATAATAATGTAAAATATAATATTGTATCGATCAAAAACACGTACCATGTGTATGGTACAAGTAAACCGCGATTTCAAATAAAAAAAGGGGGTCAAGTGGATGTCGCTCCGCTGTAAAGTAGGCTACAAGTAGATCACTGTACAATAATGGATGGTATTAAATTTGAATTCAATGATATAATATCATTGTATACGAAAAACGATTCTGAGCGGAGACGGTATGTCAGTCTAGGATATTTTAAATTATATTGATATTGTTATTTTACGGTAGCTGCTAAGTTGAATTAATATTATTCATATTATTTAATTATTAACCTAAAATTATCAGTGATGCTAGAAAAATATTTTAATATATACTTTTACTCTTTAAAATTGATTTTAATATGTAATTTCGTCCAAATTTGAACTTAAAATGTCTGTAAAAAATAACTGTGTTTATATATTTTTAGATTTTTTGATTACAGTATGTACTATTTATTAGAATCTTTGCTTTAAATTTTCAATCCTTAGTTATAAAAACTGACCATTTTATAATTATTTAATTACAATGATTGATCATATTTTTCGAGATTTTGATGAATTTTGTCAAAATTCAAACTTTAAATGCTTATAAAAAAAATGTGTGCCTATGTATTTTTAATATTTTTCAACTGCTATTGTAACACTATATCAGGAGCCTTGTATTAAATTTTCATTATTTTGGCCCAACAAATAAAATTTTATTGATATTAATAGAAAAAAAACTAAAAAATTTGAAAATTGAAATGTCCGAAAAAGCTGAAAAACAGTCAAAATATATTAAAAATTAGTTGGTGTATAGAAAATGCTTATATAAAAATTCAGTGAAATTTTCATGCATCTACAGTTATTTGTTTTTGAATTGCAACAAAATAAGAAAATCACTACATGAGAAATCGAGTGAATATCTAATCTTGTACAAATTTGAACTTAAAATGCTCATAAAAATTTATGTTGACTTGCTTATAAACATTTTTTCATTGATAAAATTAGGCAAACTTATGAGGAATCTTGTATTACATTTTCAAACCTTAGATTTAAAAAGAAAATTTTTTATGAATTTCTAACTCAAAATAAATTGCACATTTTCGTCATTTTTACGTATTTTGTCAAAATTTGATCTTTGATTACCTATAAAAAAAAATTGTGACTACGGATTTTTAATATTTTTCATCTGCCTTTGAAACTATATATTAGAAGCCTACTATTAAATTTTCAAGATTTTTTACCAAACAAATAAAATTTTATTGACATTTATAGAAAAAAAAACTAAAAAAATTGGAAACTGAAAATGTCCGTTAACAGCTCAAAATATATCAGAATATTTTGAAAATGATATGATGTGTAGAAAATGCTTATATAAACATTCGGTCAAAATTTCATGTCTCTACGGTCATTTCTTTTAGAGTTATACCAAAAACCAAAATCGATTTTGTCGAAAATTGGTTTTCCGTAAAAATTCCTGTTTTTCCCATAATTTTTCATTTGTTTTTCCAGGCGCTCTTGAAAACTACTGGGAAATTTTGACTTTTGACCACTTTTGTCCTAAAACGTGATGACAGACACAAAAATAAAAATAAAAATAAAAAAAATAAAAAAAACACACATCATTGTAAAACCAATACATTCATCGCTCCGCTCAGAATCTAAAAAAAAAAACACACATCAATGTAAAATCAATACATTCATGCTCCGCTCAGAATCTAAAAGTAAACGATTGTATCTGATTAATTTTTGTTTTTGCAATAGGAAGTATAGAATTCTTAAAAGTATCACCGATTTGTCCGTGTCTGAGTCGTTTCTGTTTGGATTAACGGTAACATCAATAGGTATTGAGATGAACTTAACTTCAACACGTTGTATCAATGTATCTAATAATCAATCACAATAATAACTTCTAAAGTTTTTGTTAAACATTATGATTTTATTATTACGCGATTTCTTGAGTATAGGCTACATTCGTTTGACAATGAATATTAGTTGGAGTTAGAGTCAATAGCCTAATATTTTAATTATATTACAATTCTACAGTATTTTTAATGTTTTAACTTTTAATATACAATAATTTTGTAATATTATTTAATATTACCCAGTATTATATCTTCATTATTCTGAATTTATAGAACCAAGTAACTTGAGTCTAAATTGTATATTTTGATAGTGCATAAAATAATGAATAAATATTTTATGAGTAATGACTAATGACTATGAGTTTCTTTCTTCAATTTCGGCAAATTTTTTTCGGGAACATTTTTACCCGTTGGGGGGGGGGGGATGACGAGGGTGTCATATAGTCATATCTACCCCATGACCTATTTTTTATGCTCATATCTATATTTCGTCGTTTGTTTCAACCCATAACCTAACCTAACACGTGTAGTATTTTGGGCGATTATTGTCCGATTTGTCCGCGAAATAAAAACGCTGACGTACATGTTCAAATCGCTCCATGTGTAACCAGACTCATTTATTAATTTTATCTTTTATCGACATCATATAAAACAATTTGCATTGCAGGGTATGGTAGATGCGCATTCCATATTATATTAATATGTCTATTGTTTAACGAGTGACGACGACTCGCGACTCTTAAATAAACCTCATAGGATCTAAAAATAAAGTGATTAATAGTCCTATTTATAGTATAGGAGTCCTATACTATAATATTATGCATAAGTGTATAATAATTATTATATTTTCATTTGTTATGAATTAATATCATAACTTATGATATTTTGATACCAGCAATGGAAAAAAATTACACACATATTTTACATTGCAAATGACGGTAAGTATTAAAATTATTTATTATAAAAATTATATATTTACTAAACTTCCCAGTTCCCACTGTGCAATTAATCATCGCTTCGATGTTGTAGCGATGTTTTATTGGAACACGTAACATCGCAATGCGAGTCGCATACTCGCATGATTGGAGTTGCAGTAATATTCCTACAACTGCTAATCGGCCGTCTTTGCTGACATGCATGTAATATTGTATCCATATTTTCTCGCGACATTTTAACAATATTATTAAGTAACATCTATGCGACGTTTCAATAAAATGTCCTAGTAACAAACTAACCGCGTAAGAATCGCAAAATAACATTACCTAGATTTTGCATACCAGTTATTATTTAACATGAAAAGTATTTTCTTAAAAACAAATGCAAAAAAGATTATATATTTTGTCTGGGATCGAACTGATGTTTGGAGCATAGGCACATATTATTATATCCTATCTGCCTACGCCTTAACTGACCTACCTACCTAACAGTTTTCTAATGTGCGTGATTAGAAGGCTTTTAAATATCATTTTTAAGAGTTAATATCAACTGCCTATTACAGTAAGTTGAAATATTTTAATAGTCCATGATTAAAATTGTATCGTACTGAAATTAATTTCAAATTAGAAAATATTGTTTATTATTTTGTGATATTCACATGTAGAACTAGGGTTAGGAATTTGTAGCATTTGCATATTGTTTTCATAGAACTCCAAAACATAGCTTACAAAAATAAAATTCAATTTCATAGACCACATACCTAGCTAGATCTAATACAAAAAACTTTTTGCATTTTCCTATGATTTTCTTGAATATATGTATATAATATGTAATGTAGATTTTTAATTCATATTTTTTCTAACCCTATTTATAACTCATTGAAAAATAATGTCCTAAATCAAGAATCTGGTTGATGAATTGATTTTAATTTTATCAGATATATTATGATTTTTTGTCCAGTTCTTGACTTAATTTCCACAAAAATTAGAAAGACTATTTAAGTAGGTACCATTGTACCAAGACAACTTTTTTTTGACATGAATTTTTACTCA
>JANEHU010003241.1:0-11547 GCA_027563435.1 Nasonovia ribisnigri | reverse complement strand
AAAAGCTTCAATAAATTTACATAATCAAATGTTCAATTCCGTTATAAGAACTACAATGTTTTTTTTCAATGAAAATACAACAGGTATTTATATTTATATTTTGGAATTACGTATGTGATTTACATATTATTTCATAAAATATATTATAGTGTAATTTTATGCAGGACAGATATTGAACCGCTTTTCTAAAGACATGGGAGCAGTGGATAAAACCTTACCAAATATTTTTTTGGATACTATTCAAGTAATAAATGAAATAATAATTATTTACTTTAGTTTAATATTTATTTTATTTTTAATATAAAAAAGCTTTTAAATTATTTTTTTATTTGTAATAGACTGATTTGTTTGTTTTGGGAACCGTATTTATTGTTGCATTAACTAATATTTATCTTTTTATACCGACATTTATCGTGGGAATTATCATTTACAAATTAAGATATTTGTATTTCAATACATCTCAATGCGTCAAAAGGTTAGAAGGAACTAGTAAGTGTCATATTTAAATTGTAAATAAATGTGTATTATTTATTATATTTACAATTATAAACAATTGTTGTTTTGACTTTAAACAGCACGAAGTCCTGTATTAGCTCAAATGAATGCATCATTACAAGGTTTAACAACAATAAGAGCATTTAAAGTAGAAGATATCTTATCTAGAGAATTTGATAAACATCAAGTAACTTAAAATTATCATTTTTAGATTTTAAAACCACAATTATTTGAAAGGTTATTATTTATGTATTGCAGTAATATAATGTATATTTTTGTTGAAACATTTAGGATTTACATACCTGTGCTTCACATTTGTGTACCTGTTCGAATCAAGGGTTTGGGTTTTGGTTGGAAATAATCTGTGTCATTTATATTAGTATTGCAATATACAGCTTTTTAGTAATTGGCAACAGTAAGTCAAGAACTAAAATACATCACATTTAATTATTATCATGTTATTCAAATATATTTAATTTAAGATTTCTATGGTGGAAGTGTTGGCATGGCCCTTACACAATTGATGGCATTACTCAGTAGGACTCAATGGGCAGTAAGACAATCAACGGCTTTAGAAACCCTTATGGTACCAGTTGAAAGAATATTAAAATATACACATTTACCACTAGAAGATACTCTTCACACCACTACTGGTAAACTGACATAACTATTATCTTATTTATTTTATGTTCAATGAATAATTTATACTTAATTTTTTTTTCTAGATAAAACCAAACTAAAAGGATGGCCTTATTCTGGGAAAATCGTATTCAAACATTTTAATTTACGTTACAGCCCTGACTCGCCATATGTATTAAAAGATATAAATATTCAAATTCAGACAATGGAAAAAGTTAGTGATTGAGTGTTATTTTAAATGATAAACGATGATAGTTTTACGTTTATTTAGGTAGGCATTGTTGGTAGGACCGGTGCAGGTAAATCATCCTTTATCGGAGCTTTATTTAGATTAGCTCTGAATGAAGGTAAAATCATTATTGATGGTGTAGATATACACGAATTAGAACTCAACGACCTCAGATCTAAGTTATCCATTATTCCTCAAGAACCAGTATTGTTTTCTGGGACAATGCGAACAAATTTAGATCCATTTGACGAATACCCGGATCATGATCTTTGGAATGCTCTAGATGAAGTATATTTTTTAATTAATTTTACTTAAAAAGCAAAATATAATTTTCTTATTAATTGACTGAAATATTTTTTTAATAACTATTGATAATACAATATAGGTTTTTAATTATTATAGGTAGAACTCAAAGATTTTGTAGAGAATTTACTCGGTGGTCTTAACTCGAAAATGTCCGCAGGTGGTTCGAATTTCAGTGTTGGTCAAAGGCAATTAGTATGTTTGGCTAGAGCAATAGTACAAAAAAATAAAATCCTGATATTGGATGAAGCCACCGCCAATGTCGATCCAATGTATTAAAAATTTTGAAAATCATTATTTCTTTTATAATCCAAAAATATTTAGTCACTTTCATACTAATTTTTTTGTACAGAACAGACAAGTTGATTCAAAATACAATTAGGAATAAATTTAAATTTTGCACAGTACTTACAATTGCTCATCGACTTAATACTATTATGGACTCCGATAAAGTAATAGTTATGGATTTTGGGAAAATAATTGAATTTGATCATCCATATAATTTGTTGAAAAACACTGACGGATTTTTCTACAAAATGGTAGAACAGACGGGAAAAAATACTGCTTAGTAGTAGTGTGGCATCTGAGGTATTACAAAATACATATTTTTTCATTTCATCGATATAAACTGTATGCTATTTTATAAATTTATAATTTAAATCTATATACTTTACTTTTTTTTAGAGTTCTAAAATAGTCCAATCTCCAGTTAATAAGAAATCTTTGAGAAATTAAATTTCTGAAGAAGTGATTTAAATAAAGTTTTTCGTTTATCAATCAGAACTATATCGTTATAAAACAATTACATTTTTATTTCCGAAACTGTATGTTTGTTGACTTCTTTTGGTACCTAATTCCATAAATAATTAAAATAAATTAAAATGAAAACTATTCTGTGATATATGTGCTCTTCTATGATAGTATTATACAGATCCTAATATTATACAGTATGATATATTAATTAATTTTTTTTTTTTTATATTTTACTATTTATTTGGCTAGTAGGAAGTAAGCTAGTATACCTACTATATCCTGATTTTTTAAATAGATTCAAAAATTATATATTGTACAAAGGTTTTTTAACTGTTTTACTTTTTATAAAATATGTTTGCATCGTTCAATTCACATAAAAAAAAATACATCCTCTGAATAACGAAATACGGCACATAATTAAATGTTTGTCAAGTAATGCACTAATACAAACGTAACTAATAATATAATGTCAAACAGAAAAATGTACCGTATGAACTCTGCATTAATACGGGGTTGGTACTTGGACAATTATATAGCACATACAAATAAATTTCACTATATTATGTTTTCCAATACTCGGTGTCCAAAATCGACTTGTTTTATATTTATTCCTTGATTATCATTTATCGATAATATTTAACATGGTAATTATTATGTATTGGGTGTCCACAAACAGGACTTGATTTAGGCATCGACCCGCAATTCACCACCGCCGAAATATCCTGAAATATCCAGAAAATTTTTGTCAATTTCTTCGTAATTAATGTTATTATATATGCTCTGGACATTTTTTAGTAATTGGACATTATAGTGATTACCTATAAAAAATAAAAATATTAGATAACTGCAACACCTCTGCTGTGCAATAGTTGTTGGGCATGTCGTGCATGTTGATACCACACCTTAATTATATTTATTCACTTTGGTAGCGAGTATGCTCTTCGATCACACTTGACTACATGGTATGTCCCATCCACAGATTTCTATATAATACTAGAAAGCGAACTTCCGCCATGAGTTGAAGCTTCAAGGTCTGTCAAATGCATGGTATTTTATGTGGTAAATAAGATAAGTTATGATTTATTTTGTATTTCATTTTATTTTTTCTAAACCTGTTGTTTAAAAAAAAATATATTCTATACAAATCATTTTGGATTTACTATTTTCATTTACCATTAAATACGATATTATTCCTAATATATTTTGTATAATAAATGAAGTGTTTTGCCAACTGACAAAATAGCGGCCATCCACAGCTGAGCTTTACTTGTAACAATGTAAATTATAATATAGGAGTTCCTTATCTAGTGAGTACAGTGGCGTAGTTATGATTTTGTTCTGGGGGTGGGGGGATATATAATTATTGGTTAACTATATATAATTATATAGTTAAATATACAATAATTTAAATAAATTTTTGTTTTTTGTTTTACTGCATAACTTTTGTTTATACATTGATAAGAAGTGAGAACTATCCTAAAGCTGAAATGTTGATTATGAAGAATTTTATTGGTAAAAATGATTTTGATATAAATGCTAGTGTATCTGAAAATTTAAATTTACATAAAAAAAAGTTTTTCTTAATTTATAATAAATTATATATAAGCTCTTACAAGTAGAATTTTCTATTCATGAAAGTTCTGCTTTAAGAGAAACGATAATTTTTAGTCATATGACGAATAAAAACAAGCCTTAGAAAATAATTAGATAACATTATAATAATTTAATAAAATAATTAAATGTACCAGTTTATTTTACATTACCATACATAACAATAAATATTATTCTCCAAAAACCAATAATTAAATATATGCATAACTAATGGAAAATTCGAGGAGTATCCATACTGCACGTAGATACATTGGTACATGTTAATGTCAGAAAAATACCATAATATTTTAGGCTTCCAGCCTCAACACGATGACATCATGGTTATACCCTCTGTGTAGCACAAATATATAGAATGACCCTCAGCCATAAGACATATATACATATCAAAAAAGATTGCGTTGAGAATGATTGATTCATACTGAATACAGTATCTATATTATTGTTAGAGATGTGTTTTTCGCGAACGAATGGATCACAATGAACGGGTCTTCTGAATGACTGATCCGAACGAACCAGATCGTTAAATTGACCCGTTTTACTAATTACTATTATTGTACTCTGACCGATGAATACTGATTAGATTACGAATAATACTAGTTATGGCTTATAGGAAGTGGAAAATATCAATAAATTATACTTTTAGTTACTTAGTTTATAATCGGAGTGTAAAACCTGTGCTAATAATTTTATATAATGAAAATAATATTTTAATTTTAAATACCTTCACAGGGTATACAATATACAACTAATAAATATTAGTTTCATATAGTTTCTAAGTATTCATCATAAATTATATTACGAAATACAAAACTATACTACATACATTATGTGCAGGTAAATTATCAAATGTATTCAAATATTATAACTATATCCACTAATCAGTAAGAAGTAATAACCAACTCAATTTGTTTTTTTTATTTAAGAGAAATATCGAAGACAGATCGTAAAGTAGAACGTCCTTGCAACCCAAGATGTAATGCAAATATTTTTGAAATCATCACTTATAGGTAAATAAATTAAAATAATATATTTACTTGAACATATTTTAGTACCTAGTTAAAAAAATCGCATTACCTACTGAAAGAATAATGACAACTCAAAATACACAACTTTTGGTAATCAGCTATTTAAGGTTTAATAAATACATTACAATCAAATTTTTAATACATTTGTACACTGTTTTAATAGAAACATGTTAAATACAATTCTTTTTAAATATGTATAGTAGATGATGTAATTCACGACTTATTATTATTGTTACTAACGAATATTTGAAAAAATTTTGGCTTAAGTCACTGTTCGTTTTTAGATTCAGAGCGGTACGATGAATGTACTTAGCAATGATGTGTGTTTTTTTATTTTTATTTTTGTGTCTGTCATCACCTTTTAGGACAGTAAAAATGCTTCGATTTTCTTCAATATAGTACCTTTTCTGATAGGAAAGTGAATCTAGTTGGTACTTTGGGGGGCCAAAATTTATAACTCTAAAAGAAATGACCGTAGATACATGAAATTTTGACCGAATGTTTATATAAGCATTTTATACACGCCATAGCATTTTCAAAATATTCTGACTTATTTTGTGCTGTTAACGGACATTTTCAGTTTCCAAATTTTTTAGTTTTTATTTCTATAAATGTCAATAAAATTTTATTTGTTGGGTGAAAAATCTTGAAAATTGAATAATAGACTTCTAATACATTGTTACAATAATATATGAAAAAAATTTAAAATCCGTAGTCACAAATTTTTTTATAAGCATTTAAAGTTCAAATTTTGACAAAATACGTAAAAATGACGAAAATGTGCAATTTATGTTGAGTTGGAAATTCATAAAAATTTTTCTTTTTAAATCTAAGGTTTGAAAATGTAATACAAGATTCCTCACAAGTTTACCTAATTTTATCAATAAAAAAATGTTTATAAGCAGGTCAAAATAAATATTAATGAGCATTTTAAGTTCAAATTTGTACAAGATTAGATAACTCGATTTCCCATGTAGTGATTTTCTTATTTATTGCAATTCAAAAACGAATAACTGTAGATGCAAGAAAATTTCCCTGAATGTTTATATTAGCATTTTCTATAAACCATCTAATTTTGAATATATTTTCAATTTTTTATTTTTTTTTTTCTATAAATGTCAATAAAATTTTATTTGTTAGGTAAAAAATTTTGAAAATTTAATACAAGGCTGATATATTGACAAAGTTCATCAAATACTCGAAAGTTATCAATCATTGTAATTAAACAATTATAAATTGGTCAGTTTTTATAACTAAGGATAGAAAATTTTAAATAAAGATTCTAATAAATAGTAGGTACATACTATAAACAAAAAATCTAAAAAATATATAAATACAGTTATTTTTTACAGACATTTAAGTTCAAATTTCGACGAAATTACATGTTAAAATCAATTTTATCGAGTGAAAGTATATATTATAATATTTTTCTAGCATCACTAAAAAATTTTAGGTTAATAATTAAATAATATGAATAATATTAATTCAACTTAGCAGCTACCGTAAAATAACAATATCAATATAATTTCAAATATCCTAGACTGACATACCGTCTCTGCTCAGAATCGTATGATATTATATCATTGAATTCGAATTTAATACCATCCATTATACAGTGATCTACTTGTAACCTACTGTACAGCAGAGCGACATCACATTGACCCCCTTTTTATATTTTGAGTTGTGACACTATTCTTGACTGACTTGATACAATTTCATCTTTAGCAAAGCGACACACACTAAGATGTTGTATACTTGTATAGTACCTACTTGCTATCTTTCGGTTGTAATTCGATTATTATCATAAAATTATCATTATAATTTCGCTATATTCTTGTTGCTTGATGATCGTTATTTTATCAAAGACATAATATTATAATACTGTGGTCCTTGCCTTATTTTTAAACATAACAAATAATATTATAATTTATATTTATAACCATTAAGCACTATGGTAAAAACTATAAATACAAGTTACAATGGGTTTATTATAAATAATATTAGTAATACAATTAATTATTTTAATTGACATTGGTATTGTTCTATTTAATACTCACTTTTGAGTTATGTCACTATTCTTTCAACAGATTATACAAAAAAGGGGATCAAGTGGATGTCACTCCGTTGTACAGTAGGTTAAAAGTAGGTCACTGTATAGTGTATAATGGATGGTATTAAATTTAAATTCAATGATATAATATCATTGTATACGAAAAACGATTCTGAGCGGAGACGTAGAGGATATAGGTATTACGGTTTGTTAGTGTAGATATTTTATTTTATATTTATATTGTTATTTCATATTATTACTACGGTAGCCGTTAAGTTGAATTAATAATATAAAATTACAACAAAATAAATAAAATCATTACTCTCGGTTATTTAATATGTAATTTTGTCAAAATTTGATAAAAAAAAAACTATAAAAAAAAACTGTTTCTTTATATTTTTGAGATTTTTTAGTCACAGAATAACCTACTTATGTGGAACCTTGTTTTAAAAGTTGAATCCATAGCTATAAATATTGAAAATTTTATCAATTTTTAACTAAAAAATTATTTTTTGAATTTTAAAATTTAATAAATGTTGCCAAAATTAGAACTTTAAATTATTACTTTAACTCGTTAATATTGATTTTAATATGTTATTTCGTCCAAATTTGAACTTAAAATGTCTGTAAAAAATAACTATGTTTATATATTTTTTTAGATTTTTTGATTACAGTATTTATTATTTATTAGAATCTTTGTTTTAAATTTTCAATCCTTAGTTACAAAAACTGAACATTTTATAATTGCTTAATTACAATGATTGATAATTTTCGAGATTTTGAGTCAAAATTCGAACTTTAAATGCTTATAAAAAATGTGTGCCTATGTATTTTTAATATTTTTCAATTGCTATTGTAACAATATATCGGGAGCCTAGTATTAAATTTACATTATTTTTAGCACAAAAAATAAAAATGTATTTAAATAAAAAACTAAAAAAATTGAAAATTGATTTCAATTACCATTTGGTCCGTAAAAAGCTCAAAAACAGTCAGAACATATTCAAAATTAGAAAAATGCCAATATAAACATTCAGTGAAATTTTCATGCATCTACAGTTATTCGTTTTTGAATTGCAATAAATAAGAAAATCGCTACATGAAAAATCAAGTGAATACCTAATCTTGTAAAAATTTGAACTTAAAATACTCATAAAAATTTATTTCGACTTGCTTATAAACATTTTTTTATTGATAAAATTTATTAAAAAATTATGAGGAACCATTTATTAAATATTCAAGCAATAATGTTATTCAAATTTATAGAAAAAAAGGGCGGGTAAGTGGATGTCACTCTGCTGTACAGTAGGTTACAAGTAGATCACTGTATAATGGATGGTATTAAAATTGAATTCAATGATATAATATCATTGTATACGAAAAACGATTCTGAGCGGAGACGGTATGTGAATCTAGGATATTTGAAATTATATTGATATTGTTATTTTACGGTAGCTGCTAAGTTGAATTAATATTATTCATATTATTTAATTATAAACCTAAAATTTTTAGTGATGCTAGAAAAATATTATAATATATACTTTCACTCGTTAAAATTGACGTTAATATGTAATTTCGTCCAAATTTGAACTTAAAATGTCTGTAAAATATAACTGTATTTATATATTTTTTAGATTTTTTGTTTATAGTATGTACTATTTATTAGAATCTTTATTTAAAATTTTCAATCCTTAGTTATAAAAACTGACCATTTTATAATTGTTTAATTACAATGATTGATAATTTTCGAGATTTTGAAGAATATTGTAAAAATTCGAACTTTAAATGCTTATAAAAAAAATGTGTGCCTATGTATTTTTAATATTTTTCGATTGCTATCGTAACAATATATCAGGAGCCTTTATTCATAGTATTAAATTTTCATGATTTTTGGCCCAACAAATAAAAATGTATTGGTATTTATATCAAGAAAACTAAAAAATTGAAAATTAAAATGGTCCGTAAAAAGCTCAAAAACAGTCAAAATATATTGAAAATTAGATAGTGTATAGAAAATGCTAATATGAACATTCAGTGAAATTTTCATGCATCTACAGTTATTCGTTTTTGATTGGCAACAAAATAAGAAAATCGCTACATGAGAAATCGAGTGAATATCTATTCTAATCTTGTAAAAATTTGAACTTAAATTGCTCATAAATACTATTTAATTTTCAAGATTTTTTGAGAAGAAATTGGAAACTGAAAATGTCCGTTAACAGCTCAAAATAAATCGGAATATTTTGAAAATGCTATGGTGTGTAGAGAATGCTTATAAAAACATTTGGTCAAAATTTCATGTCTCTACGGTCATTTCTTTTAGAGTTATAACTTTTGACCCACCAAAGTACCAACTAGACTCACTTTCCTATCAGAAAAGGTACTATTGAAGAAAATTGAAGCAATTTTCTGTCCTAAAATGTGATGACAAACACAAAAAAAAAAATAAAAAAATAAAAAAACACATAATTATAAAATCAATACATTCATCGCTCCGCTCAAAATCTAAAATTATTTTGTTGTGACATTATTCACACACGAATGTGATAAAAACATTAAAAACGATCAAAGAGAATAATGACATATCAAAGGTTTTATTTCAGTTCTAATGGAGTAACCAGATATTATCAAGTTAAGTTGTTAACTAAATAATAAAGCAGTGAAATTTGTATTAGAATCAATCATTACCCCAAAAACGAACATTTTTAGTTGTGCACTACTTTTTTAGTAACTATAGAGCGATATACTCGTGTGTTAAAAATTTGGAAATGAGTGCAGATACCAATGGACTGAAATTTAAAAATAAAAAATAAATATTTAGTAATTTGTAGGTGTAAAATTACTAAACATTATCACACGAGTACAAGTAAGTACTAATATAATATGGTAAAACATAATGTAAACATTAGCTTTATTTGAGTTTTTTCTGAATATAATATTCAATTTTTTGCATTTAGAAGTCCTAAAATGTTCGCGTACACACTGGTGTCGGTTTAGAGTCTATTATTTACAAAAAAAGCGGTTTTCCATTGTAAGATGAGTGAAGGTAAATTAATATTTAATACATCTTATAGACGTTTTCGGCTCATTACGACATTCGAACTAATTATTCGAGGCGTGGATCTTACTACTGCTATTTGCCTTGCGTCTACTACGCTTTAAGGAACTATTTCTGCCACAAATTCTACTATGTCTACTGTTGATTTAAATTCACTTGAAGTTTCTGAGGAGCAAATGAATCTCAGATATACCGCTAATACATCTATCAAGCCTTCGAATAACCCACCTACGCCGACCCCACTATCGTCTGATGAATTTAATTGAGTAGGTAATTTTGGGCATGCGCAGAACTCGGGATGTAAATTTGGCTCAATGTAAGGCTTTATCCCTTTCATTAAATAAAAAGTTCAGAGAACCTCAATCTAGTGTTGACTCACTAGTCACTAGCTGCTCAAATTGTTGATATAAGAGTTGATAATAGTTCCCTGCGTAACGACCTTTCTGCTCTCAACAATAGGATTCATGCCGTTGAATCTGATGTGGGTAATCAACCACTTCATCTGGTGAAAACATTCATCAGCTTCTTCAAGAATTGTCTCAAAAATGCTTACATGACACATAATGTCATTGTCCATTGATTTATTGCATTTTCTGCTGCTTGACCAGCTGGACGTTTAGCAGATGTCATAAAAATCTGTCTGATTATATGCTATCGCTTTCTATGTCTATATTCCTCTACCAAATACACCAACTTGATACATCTTCTTTTCGAACGAGATACTGGTGAAGAAAATCGAAACAGTTTTACTGCCCTAAACGGTGATGACAGTCACAAAAATAAAAAATAAAAAACTAAAAAAAATCGCTCCGCTCAGAATCTAAAATGAATGAGTTTTTAACAAAAAAATTTTACTTGAAAAATCCCTCTCCCTTTATCCACAAATCACAAATATTAATTACATCCAACTCACCATCAGAAACCACCCTCAACATTGAAAAACTAAGTATTTCTACTGTCTTAAAAGATGATGACTTGATGGATCATAGTAAAAACAATATATTCATCGCTCCGCTCAGAAAATGAATATGGATATTATAACAAATAGTACGTAGTAGATCGAATAGTAAATACAAGTTCTTTTTAATTTTGGTTTCTTGATAATTGGTGTTTGAGTAAATGTTCGTACATTACACTACTCATTACTAAACGTTTCAATAGAAATGTTGTAATACCGATAAAACGAAATTAGACCAGTAAAATATAGATTACGTTTGGTACATATAATGACGACGACCATTACTTATATATATGTTCATTACTTTCGTAGGAATTCCATTGTTTTTCATAATTTTTTCAAATGTAAACTACCAATTCACATATATAAATTTATACTTTATATGCTTATAAAATACTTACTATTTATGTCTTAATACATATATAT
>JANEHU010003239.1:0-25181 GCA_027563435.1 Nasonovia ribisnigri | reverse complement strand
CCGCCAGATTTGAGCCTGCTTTGAGCACTCTAATTTGTTCAAAGTAAACGTGTCGGCCCGCCGACGGCACTCGGTGAAGAGCACCGCGCAGCAAGATTGGAGTAGGCGGCCGCCGTCGTCGAACCCCGACGGCCGCACGACGCGTGGCCGCGTGGCGCGCCGGAAGCACGAGACACGTGTCCGCCTGCCGACAATACGTCCGGCCGACGTGCCGGTAACTAACACCCCGAGACGGCTGACGAGCGCGACGACGACCGCGACGACGGGACACGTGGTCCCGCGACACGACCGGCCGCGACACGCCGGACCGCCAGGGTGGTCCGGCACCGCCCAGACACAGATCCGACTACGAGCTTTTTAACCGCAACAACTTTAATATACGCTATTGGAGCTGGAATTACCGCGGCTGCTGGCACCAGACTTGCCCTCCAATTGATCCTCGTTTAAAGGTTTTAAAGTGTTCTCATTCCGATTACGGGGCCTCGGATGAGTCCCGTATCGTTATTTTTCGTCACTACCTCCCCGTTCCGGGAGTGGGTAATTTGCGCGCCTGCTGCCTTCCTTGGATGTGGTAGCCGTTTCTCAGGCTCCCTCTCCGGAATCGAACCCTGATTCCCCGTTACCCGTTACCACCACGGTAGGCATGGAACCTACCGTCGACAGTTGATAAGGCAGACATTTGAAAGATGCGTCGCCGGTACGGAGACCGTGCGATCAGCTCGAAGTTATTCAGAGTCACCAGGTCTTTGCGCGCGCCGCGACGGGCCGGTTTTGATCTAATAAAAGCGTTCCTCCCGCGCGCGACGCCCGAGGGTGCCGCGACGGTCGGAACTCTGTCGGCATGTATTAGCTCTAGAATTACCACAGTTATCCAAGTAACTTGGGTACGATCTAAGGAACCACAACTGATTTAATGAGCCTTTCGCGGTTTCACCTTAATGCGGCTTGCACTGAGACATGCATGGCTTAATCTTTGAGACAAGCATATGACTACTGGCAGGATCAACCAGGGATCTCGGTTTTACAACAACTGCGCCCCGTGACGGATACGCGTCGCCGACTAGGCCGGCGGCGCGGACACACGTCTCGGGGACGCGTGCGTCCGAGCGCCGGTCCGCCCGAAGGGCGAGCCGACGCCGAGGACGGTCGAACGACCGTGACCGCTATGGGCACGGCGTACCGACCGACCGCGGTTCGTGTGTGGATACGAGTGCGAACGGGCGCGCGAGGCCACGCGCGGTAAAACCGGACGGGTCGCTGTGCGCCCGACGCGACGTAACTCGTATGTTGGCGAGAGTCGAAAGAGCGGTGACGTCCGCCGAGGCGGCGGAGGAACCGAACTAGCGCGCTCTCGCCCGATTTATAACGGCCCCAGCCGAGATCGTGGGGGAAGCCGGGACGCGACGCGAAGTCCGTCGTCCCGGGGCTTCGCCCCGGCGACCGCCGGGCACGGCGACGATGGCCGGCCGCGGCGGGAATGTTCTGGCGTCGAGAGCTCGGAACTTGCGAAACGGTAACGGGAGTCGTCATCAGTTTTGAGGTAAGGTTCGTGCGTCGGAGGCCCACCGGTAGGAGGTCCTGCGACGCCGGTTGAGTTTGCCACTCGGCGTGCGAGATGGGTCGGTCGCCGAAACTTGGACGGATACCACAATCTACGGGGCACTGGAGCTGACCATTCCGAAGACGGTCAGACCGGTACCCGGCGACGTGGACGCGTCGGCTTCGGCGTCGCCCGTGGCTTTGCAGTCGTACGTGATTGGCGATCGGACGTCGGTTTTGATGCCGACGACCAAGCCGCTTACAAATTTACAAAATCTCGAGTTTCACAATGGGCGACGCGTGTATGGAAGCGTAGTGGTACAACCGAATCGAAATAATACCGCCATCGACGAGCGTGGTGGTAAGGCGAAAATCAAAAAACGGCCGAAGTCAGTGCGTAGCGGCACGGCCGTGGATGATCGACAAAAAAAAAAAATAAATAATAAAATTCGAATTTACATTTCGCCGACACCGGTATCTGATAGATTTCGGAACGCACGACGTGATCACTTCTCGGTGTCGTCGCGATTTGACCGGGAGGCGACGAGTTATGGCGCATTGAAAAAAACCAAAACGAAAAAGTTGAAATCCGCATCGTTACGAACGATATCACCCAGGTTGCCGTCATGTGCACTACCCCGGCATCGCTGAGCAACGTGGAACGTGGATTGGAAAAAAAAAAATTTCGTATTAACCGACACGGTGGTTCGTCCGCCAAACCGTGGACCGCGACGCTGCGACGGCCCCGTTAAAAAAAAACCTACACGGCAATTGCAATCGTGCAAGTGCGAAACTCCGGTGGACAACGACGCTGTCATCGCCGTGTAACGACCTACGCGGTAATTGTAATCGTGCAACCGGAGTATAGGTGGACCTCGACTAGGCGATCGCAATGCAACGAACGTGGGTGGCAGACGTCGTGGGAGTGATCTCCGCGGGACGTCAGCGTACCGGCGACGGGGTAATCAAAATACCGTCCGCGGGTTAGGTTAGGTTAGGTTAGGTTAGGTTAGGCGCCCCCCATGGGATCCGCCTTGACGCGGCAGGGGGGCTTGCGGGCTCTTAACCGAGTCTTACCAAGCGATCCCAGTCTCAACCAGACTAAACACGGAGCCTGACCTTAATTGGTCGGGCAGGCCCGGTCCACCTGCAAGCGCCTGCAAACGGACACAGGTGAAGGTAACACCGCCACAAATCCCCCTGCCAGTAGGGCTAAAATGGCAGAGACAACTGTAAACGCAATATGAATAGTGATACTAGAAATATTGTTACTACCTCAGGGGCCTCGGAACCCCAGGGGTCGGCAGTCGGGAGTGAGCAAGCGGGCTCCCGGGGGTCGTCATCCAACGACTGCAGGGATACGGGGGTGGCCAGCCAGGCCCCCGCCATCCTTCCTGTTACTAGTGCTGAAGAACCCAAAAAACTAGCCACGCAGATGAAGACAAGGACAATAGATATTTCAGTACTCGGAGAGGAGGAGTTGCTGAATATGGTGCAGGGCTATGTCACCAGCATGACAAATTTCGCCAGCAACAACAGAAACGTCCACAAGGAGCTAAAAGAGACGCTAGGAAAAACGTCTATGCTGATGAAACAGCTTAAAAAGGTCAGAGACACCAAAGCTCGCGAGCTTGTCTCTTCCGGAAGGACCGAAGTGGAAACGCCCACGGCCACCTCCACGGCGGCTGTACAGGCTGAAGACGACAGCACAAAATCCTTGCTAGCGGACATTGTGCAGGAAGTAAAGGCCCTTAGGCATGAAGTCAGCGACACAAATCCGCAACTACGGTCAATGGAGCTAAAGGTAGCGAAAATGGCCCAAGAGCAGACCACCTTTTTCGAGCAGACGAAAGCGCAACAGTCGGAGTGGCTAGCACAGCAGCAGGAGTGGCTGTTGAAACTAGAGGAACGCCAGAAGGAAAGGAACACCTCCTCCCAGACAGGGGAAGATAGCGGAGCGAGACACGCAGATGTCGAAGCCTTGAGGTTGGCTGGACGCAGATCCCCCAGAAGAAAGCGGGGTGCCAAGAAATCGGCCAACGTGAGCAAACCTCAGGTGAACAACCAACAGATCGCCAGTGGTGAGATGGAGCAGAGGGCAGAGGCGCTCCAGTCTGATGGTGAATGGGCCGAAGTTCGAAAGAAGGGAGAGAAACAAAAGACCCGAAAGCAAACTAGCAGCAAAAAACAGGGTAGCCGAGCTAACGTAGCAGCGGACCTAATACGTAGAAGGAGCCCCAAGTCAGAGGCGGTAACCATCAGTGAACCAAAGGATGGTCTCTCGTATGCGGAGGTAATGAAGCGTGTTATGCAGGAGGTTGACCTAAAGAAGATAGGCGTGGAAGTGTCCGGCTCCCGTCGAACTAAATCGGGTGCAATCCTGCTGGAGGTGAAGGAGAAGGAGGCTGCGGACCGCCTGGCGGATTGCATCAGAGCGTCGCTTGGCGATAAGGCAACAATAACCAGGCCGTCGAGGACTACGAAGGTCTTGGTTGTCAACATTGCGGACTGGCTGGAGGATGATCGCATAATGGAGGACATCAAGCGAGCAGATACGGGGCTAGCGTTGGCGAAAATCGTAATCAGGAGCAATTCAGGTGGTGGCAGGGTGGCGATTGTCGATGCCCCCATGGATGTAGCGGTAAGGCTCTCTGAGCAAGCCCACATCAGCGTTGGCTTCAATCGATGCCGGGTGAAGCTTCTAGAAAAAAGACAACAGCAGTGCTACCGCTGTCAGGCTGTAGGCCACCTGGCCGCGTCGTGCGCGGCTGTGGAGCAAGGCAAGAGATGCTATAGATGTCGGGAATTGGGCCACATTGCTGCCGACTGCTCTGGAGCAGCCCCCAAGCGCACCGGCAATGGAGAACTTTCAAGAAAACCGGCGCATAAAGATCGAATGCAGAGGGAAGAACGGGTTATTGGAACTCCCGTTGGAAGCGAGTGCCGCGATGATGAAGTTACTACAGATCAACCTGAACCATTGTAAGATGGCTCAGGACCTACTTCGGCAGCGCGCGGCTGAAGAGAAGGTGGACATAGCACTAGTGAGCGACCCACATGTCGTTCCCAGTGACGACTGTTCGTGGCTGGCGTGCTGTGGAACGCGTAAAGCAGCTATATGGCTGGCGAGCGATGAGGTGACAGTAGCCGAAGTGCACAGAGATCCGGAATTCGTGTCTGCAAGACTCAATGGGGTCTACGTGATCAGCTGCTATGCGTCCCCCAACAGGACTACAGCGGAATTCTCTGACTTCTTGCAGAGAGTAGGAAGCCGCGTAAGGTCAATTGGACAGGGGGTACCAGTTATAGTAGCAGGTGATCTCAACGCACGGTCAGCGGTGTGGGGTGACTGGTGCCAAGACTCGCGTGGTAGTGACCTGAATAGTCTCTTCGACTCTCTCGGACTAGTTGTCTTGAATGAGGGATCCCGTCCAACCTTCGTGGGAAGAGGCAGGGGGTCAATCGTCGATGTGACAGCTGCCTCTGAGGGCATCGTCGGTCGAATTCAAGGCTGGCGAGTTTGCGATGAAGCAGAAAGCGGGTCGGACCATCAGTACATCGAGTTTGTGATACTAACAGCAAGGAGCCGAGAAGACCAGATCCAGGCGGGATCAAGGGGCTGGAGAACCGACGCAGGCATCAATGTTCGAGATGTCGAGGTTGGACTGCTGATCGCAAGGTGGGCGAACACTTCTGGCGTACGTTCCGAGGTATCAGGTGCGGACCAGCACGCAACGACTTTTGAAAAGCTCGTCACAGCTGCGTGCGACTACGCCCTCAAGCGAAAGGCTCCTCTGCGCCCGGGGAAGCCACCGGTACACTGGTGGAATGCGGAGATTGCGGGACAGCGCAAAGCCTGTGTTGGGGCAAGAAGAAGGGCCACGAGAAGCAACGCAAGACTCCATCGTGCGCACAACCGAGTCGGGGCCGGAGGATCTGTCGCTGATGTTGTCAGTGTTGCAGAAGAGGCTGAGACGGCGTCGAAGGCGTATAAGGAAGCTCGGAAGGCGCTCAGGATTGCGATCGTCCGCAGCAAAGCTGCTTGTTGGAGACAGCTTATTTCACTGGTTGACGAAGACGTGTGGGGCAAGCCCTACAAGTTGGTTACCCGCAAGTTGCAAGGCCCCCCAGCGACTAGCAATATGACGACTGAGTCTGTGAGGAGGATTACTGACGTTCTCTTCCCTACGCGCCCTCCGTTGGTGGCGCGAGTCCACCCGACAAGAGAGGAATTCCCCCCCATCACAACAGAGGAGGTTAACAGGGCGGTGCACAAGGCACAGCGAAAATCTACTGCGCCTGGAGTAGACAATATAACGGGTCGGATTCTGAGTTCAGTCCATCGCGTGTGCCCATCAATGCTGACTGAACTATACAACCGCTGTGTCGAGGAAGGCAGCGTCCCGACGGGTTGGAAAAGAGCACGCGTGGTGCTGCTGAAGAAGGCGGGTAAACCGGATGGAGAACCGTCATCATATAGGCCGATCTGTCTCCTCAACGTCGTCGGAAAGGTGTTTGAGGCGATTCTTGTCGGGAGACTCGAGGAGCACATTGAGCTGAGAGGAGGTCTGTCGCCCAACCAATACGGTTTTAGGAAAAGAAAGTCCACGAACGATGCTGTTCTGAAGCTACAACAGGAGATCCTGTCTACCATCAACTATCCCGCTGAGAAGTTCTGCCTTGCCGTCAGTCTCGACATACGCAACGCGTTCAACTCCATCGGGTGGACTGAGGTGATGGCTGCAATCGATGCACTGGAGGTTCCTGTATACCTTAGGCGCATATTTGGGGATTACTTCCAAGGAAGGACGGCGGAAACGCAGGTGGGGAAGAGCAGCGCGGAGGTACGGGTGACGTGCGGCGTCCCGCAAGGGTCGGTCATCGGCCCCCTGCTATGGAACATAGCGTACGATAGAGTACTTCGCCTGCAGCTCCCAGTGGAGGCAAAGATCCAAGGCTTTGCTGACGACACAATGATCCTGGTGTCTGGTGTAACGATCTCCGAACTAGAGCAAAAGGCAAACGAGGCTCTTGGTGTTGTATCGGGAGAGATCAGAAAGATTGGCCTCTCTCTAGCGGTGAATAAAACAGAGGCGGTGCTGTTCACCAATAAGTATAAATTCAAAACTCCTGCAGTCGTGCTTGATGGTCATCCACTGGAAATCAAACAGCAAATGAAGTACCTCGGGATGGTGGTGGATCGCAGACTGTTATTCAAGGAGCACATCGCCGAGGCGGCAGCGAAGGCCGGAAGGACGGCGAACCAGCTGGCACGGCTTATGCCAAACGTCGGAGGGCCGGGGCAGTTACGCAGGAGGCTATATGTCGCAGTCATGCAGTCCGTCCTATTGTATGGTGCCCCCTCATGGGCTCCTACACTGGATTATACTCCAACCAACGTAGCACAGCTGAATAGAGCACAGAGGACATCGCTCCTTAGGAGTATATGCGCTTATAGAACGGTATCCGAAACGGCAGCAAACATCCTGGCCGCGGTACCTCCGGCAGACCTTCTTGCTAGAGAGCGCAGCTTGGTATTCCACGTTAAGAGGGCTGGCGAAGCAACAGGACTCCCGCCTAGGGTAATGATGTTCGCAGCATGGCGCGCCAGAATAGCCAAGGCGTCAACTGGTGGGTGGACCAAACGACTCGTCGGCGACATCGAGGCGTGGTGTAATAGAAAACATGGGGAACTGGACTTCCATCTTACCCAACTCCTCTCTGGTCATGGATGCTTCAGCGTATATCTCCATAAGATTGGGAAGGAGGAGTCCGACAAATGCCACCACTGTCATGGGATAGCGGACAGTGCCGAACACACATTGACGGAGTGCCTGGCATGGGAGGAAGACCGGGGACGGTTGCGGTGTGCAATTGGTGAGGAAGTCACGGTGGAGAACCTCGTTCCAGCAATGCTGCGATCCCCAGACGTGTGGCAGGCTGCAAGGGAATTCGCAAGAGCAGTTATGGTGGCCAAGGAGGAAGCAGAAAGGTTGAGAGAAATGGCGGGGCGCAACGTGGAAGACACCATTTAAATAAATTAAATTATTTAAGTTGCTTCTGTTGTGGGCCGAAGGCCAACTTATGTGGGGTTAGAAGCCCCTGATATTTTGTTAAAAATTTAAGAACGATTAATTGTTTTTATGTAAACTGTTGTTGTAAATCAATAAACGATGCGGCGGGGGAGAAGCAATGCTAACGCGGTCCCTCCCCCATCCGCGATACCGTATAAAAAAAAACAAAAAAAAAAAGGTTAGGTTAGGTTAGGTTAGGTTAGGTTAGGTTAGGTTAGGGTTAGGTTAGGTTAGGTTAGGTTAGGTTAGGTTAGGTTAGGGTTAGGGGTTAGGTTAGGTTAGGTTAGGTTAGGTTAGGTTAGGTTAGGTAGGTTAGGTTAGGTTAGGTTAGGTTAGGTTAGGTTAGGTTAGGTTAGGTTAGGTTAGGTTAGGTTAGGTTAGGTAGGTTCCCCCCCGACGGGACCCACCTTGCCGTGGTGGGGGGGCTCACGGGCTATAGCGCGTGCCAAGCGGTTCCAACCTGGCGGTAGGTATAAAACGCAAGGGAGAAAACCCTTAAAAAAACGCAATATGGACGTTCTCGAACAAAATATTGTTACTACCCCAGGGGCTTCGGAACCCCAGGGGTCGGCAGTCGGGAGTGAGCAAGCGGGCTCCCGGCGGTCGTCATCCAACGACTGCAGGGGTACGGGGGTGGCCAGCCAGGCCCCCGTCATCCTTCATGCTACTAGTGCTGAGCCAAAATACGACCTGGAGTCCGCCAGCCAAGAAACCAACGGATCGAACACAGCCAAAGCAATTACCAGACTTTCCAAGAGTGTCAAATCTCTCAAGACTAGCCTGATCGCACAAGATGGAGACCTGAAGCAGCTTTTCCAGAAAGCGACTGCGCTGGAAAGCGCAGTGGAGAAAAGCCGCAGTCAGCTGGTCAAAGATGCGGTAGAAGAGTTGCTAGCTGTGGTGGAAGGAATCAAGAGCAAGAGGGACCCAGTCGTTCGGGCTATCAATGCAGTGGTGTTCAATGCATTAACTCTGGAAAAGGAAGCGGGAAGACCACCCGCAGAGAGCAGCGCACCGACCGGAACCAACAGCGGTACACAAATTAATGTGTCGACGCAGACAAGTCTTGGCGGTGAGTACTTTGTAAGACCAAAAAAATCAAATGTCCGGACGCAGACATCGAACACCACTACTCCCGACATCGAAAGGATGAGGGTATCCACAGAGGAAAGGGCGACGGACACGCCATGCTGGTGGGAGGCTGACTCATTGCGACCTCAGCTGGAGAGGCGGAAACCGACCAATAAGTCTGCAGACAGGACTGAACAAAAGGAGGCATCGGACAACCCTACCGAATCCGAATTTAAAGTCGTTAGGAACAGAAAGCGAAGAGGCAAAAGGGGAACTAACGAGGCCCCGATGGAGCAGGCTGCCAAGGTTGATCCCGCTGCACCAAAAACCACGAAGGCAGTCCAAGGCAAACGTAGGCGGCCTCCTAGAACACAGGCAGTGGTCCTGGAGAAGCCGGGCGACAAATCCTATGCTGATATCGTGAAGGAAGTGAAGGAGACTGTCCAGCAGGAGTCCTTGAATTTCGAGATATCAGCCAGGAGAGCCAAGTCTGGGAACTTAGTCTTGGAGACGCTTGACAAGGATCATGCAGACAGCTTGGCGGTTGTTCTGAAGCGTCGTTTTGGCGACTCTAGGGGCATTAGGCGCCCTATTCCGAGTACTGCCCTAATTCTCATCGGCATCGAAGATTCTGTCGATGAAAACGAATTAAAGAATACACTAGAGACCCATGACCCGGAGTTGAAGACGTTGAACGAAATTAAGATCCGTGAAGGTTCGAATGGAATAAGAACCGCCATAGTGAGGGTCCCGGTCTCTCCAGGGATCAGGCTTGCTCGGCTCAAGAAATTGAAGATTGGATGGTCAAGATGTCGCATTAAAGAACTGGCGGCGAGGCCCTCGGGCTGTGCTCGATGCTCTTCTCTGGATCACGAAACCAAAGCCTGTACGGGGGCAGAAAAAAGAAGGTGCTTCAGATGCAAGGCTGTTGGGCATCTTGTAGTTTCGTGCAAAGTCCAAAATCGGGACGTCCACTCGGGTGAGTCGGACCAAAGTCCGCGCGTCGTTGCGCAGGACGAAGCGTGTTCTTCATCAGCATGCCCCTGACGTCAGGTTTGTCACCGGTGTTCAAGGTTCTGCAGGCGAACCTGAACCACTGCTGGGTGGCACAACAACTGCTCCTGCAAACCGTAGCAGAACGCGGCATCGACATCGTCGTCGCCAGCGACTACAACCGCCAGATGGGGGGGAGCCCGCAACAATGGATCGCCAGCGCGGACAACAAATGTGCTATCTACGTCACGAGCTCAACAACGCATATCTCGGATCGAGGCGACGGTGTCGGCTTTGCGTGGGCCAGGATAGGCAGCACGCTGTTCTACAGCTGCTACTTCACCCCCAACTGCACCATCCAAGAATTTAACCAGTTTCTCGGTGATCTCGATGCGTCGATTCGGAACCAGGCCATCGCGGGATTGGACATCATAGTGGCTGGGGACTTCAACTCCCACTCAGCCGAATGGGGTTCGGCCACGGAGGACGCAAGGGGATCCCTCCTTTCCGATTTCGCGGCATCCCTCGAACTCGTGGTCTGCAACGTGGGTTCCACGCCGACATTCAGGAGGGTTAACGCAGCCACGGTGATCGATGTCACCTTCTCACGCTCCAGAGGAAACCGGTGCCTGGTTTCGGATTGGTCCGTCATCACAGGCTGCTACACCGCCAGCGACCACGAGTACATCGGATACTCGGTGCTGAAGCCGGATGCACCAAGACCCACGACCGATCACAGAGTGACTCGCTGCCCAGGCTGGTCTACGAAAAAACTCTCGCTGGAAGCTATCAACGCCCATTGGGCCCGCACGGGCACCCCACCATCCCTACCGGACGACGCATCTGCTGAGGAGCATTCCGAGCATCTCCGCGAATTTCTGGAACGGACCTGCAACGCGGCAATGCCGAAGAGATCGGTGTTCCAGGGCAAGAGGGCAGTCCACTGGTGGAGCGACGAGATTGCTACAATGCGGAAAGTTGCTATTGCTGCTCGCAGGAAGTATCAGCGCGCTGGACGCAGAGCTGACTTGCCCGGCCGCGAAGCAGCTTTTGAGGCCTACAACCGAGTTAGGAAGGAGCTGAGACTAGCCATCAGGAAGGCACAAGAAAGATCCTGGCAGGAGCTATGCAAAGCCGTGGAAAGTGACCCCTGGGGAATCCCGTACAGGATAGTCACCAAGCGGCTAGGTCGCCGCAATCCAGTTATTGACGAACCGGTGATAACACAGATTGCTCGTGGCCTCTTCCCCGCACTACCAGCTGTGGATTGGGGACAGGTCCCAGCAACGCCAAGCGTCACCACTGAAATCATCGAGCATCACGAAGTCTCGACCCCGTTGTTTACGGTGGACGAGCTGTTGCGGGCGGTCGAGAAGCTACCACTGCGCAAGGCACCGGGTCCTGACTCCATCCCGAACGAAGTCATCAGGCTAGCAGCGAGACGCAATCCGGGCATCTTCCTGTCCACGTTCAATGCTTGCCTTATCAGGAACTCTTTTCCGTCGAAATGGAAGCGCGCCAAACTGGTCCTGCTGTACAAAGGTGCTGACAAACCGTCGGACCAGCCGTCTAATTACCGGCCATCAGCCTGCTGGATGGATGTGGCAAACTCCTGGAGAGGATGCTGCTGAACCGCCTCTTACCACATGTCGAGGAGACAGGAGCCCTCAGCAACCTGCAGTTCGGCTTCAGACGTTCGAGATCGACAGAGGACGCTATCCAAGAGGTACTGAAGACGGCACGCGCAGCGGGAAGGGGAGCGGTGCAGAACAGGCACCTCTGCGCTGTTGTGACGCTGGATGTTAAAAACGCATTTAACACGGCGCCTTGGCTACTAATCGATGCGGCTCTGCATAGGTCGGGGGCCCCTGGATACCTGACAGGCATTATGCGGTCCTACATGTCGGAGCGGGAAATTCAATACGGAGCAGGGTCAAGCCTGCAAGTAACCTGCGGCGTTCCACAGGGTTCCGTCTTAGGACCAACGCTGTGGAACCTCTTTTACGACGGCATTCTGCGACTACCGGTTCCAGATGGTGTCAAGCTCGTGGCATTCGCTGACGATGTGGCAGTCGTAGCTGTAGCCCACAATGCCGGCCTTATGGAACAACTCGTGAACCCTGTCCTCTGCGAAGTGGCGCAATGGATGTCGACAAATGGCCTGACCCTAGCACCAGAAAAATCCGAATGCATCATATTGACAGGCAAGCACGGTATTGGATCGCCAAAGCTCAAAATCCAAGGAGTGCAGGTACCAGTAAGACGGGATATACGTTATCTAGGGGTGCAACTGGACACCCGACTCTCGTTTGTCGCGCACGCCACCTCTGTTGCCTCAGCAGCAAGGAAAGCGGCTACCGCCCTCGGCAGGCTAATGCCGAACATCGGGGGCCCGTCACAAGCGAAGCGGAAACTGCTCATGAGCGTGGTCCACAGCAGGCTATTGTATGGCGCCCCAGTATGGGCGGAGAGTGTCCAAGGCGTGAAAAAGTCGAAGGACGCGCTGCTGCAAACTCAGAGAACTGCCGCACTCAGAGTCATCAGGAGTTACAGGACGGTGTCGGACATGGCGTCGTTGGTACTAGCCAAAATGCCTCCTGTGTTCCTACTGGCGAGTTCGAGGAAAAGGGTTGCTGAATCCAGGAAGACCGGAAACCTCCTGTCAAAAGCAGAGGAAACAAAGGAAATAATCCGTCAGTGGCAACAAGAATGGGACTCCACAGAGAAGGCCGCGTGGACCAAACGGTTGATTCCGGAGCTGGAAAGATGGTGGTATCGGGGGCTGAGCCAGGTGAGCTTCCACATGGCCCAGGCGCTCACGAACCACGGTTGCTTTCAGAAGTACCTGTGGTCCAGGAAGAGGGCTCAAAGTCCGACTTGTTGTCATTGCTCGGCGGAAATAGACGACGCGGAGCACACCATTTTCGTGTGTCCTTTTTGGGATGAAGACAGACGAGAGCTGACGCTGCTTCTCCGGAGGTCACCTAGTCCCGAAGATGTAGCTGACTTACTGTGCGGGCCGTCAATTGAAGAACTGCCCACGGACCCAATTCAAAGGCGCAGAATCCAGGAGGCTGCTTCCAAGATGGCATCAGCGTTCTCGGATATGGTGGAAAGGATTATGGGCCGTAAGGAAGAACTGGAAAGAAGGAGGCAAGGAGTGCCACGAGCGGCAGAAGATTAACGTTAGTTAAGTTAATTATTGCATGCCGAACCAGCCAAACCTAGGGTGGTTAGAGGCCCCCAAATATTGTTAGTGTTAAGATATTGTAATGTTCATTGTAATATTGTATCGCTAAATAAACGATGTGGACAGGGAGGCAGTAATGGGCACCCAAATTTCTCCCCTGCCCATTCCATTCCAAAAAAAAAAAAAAAAAAAAGGTTAGGTTCCCCCCCGACGGGACCCACCTTGACGTGGTGGGGGGGCTCACGGGCTAGCACAACCTAACCCTGAGAGTAGCTAGGTGCTATCGCACCGTCTCGGACATGGCAGCACTGGTCCTGGCCAGAATGCCTCCTGCTCACCTGCTGGCGCTGGAGCGAAAGAGGATTGCGGAACTCAGGCGCAGTGGAGCCGCGTGCTCGAAGGCCGAACAACGGAGGGAGACGGTCAGACAGTGGCAATCGGTGTGGGAATCCACTTCCACCAAAGCGTCTTGGACAAAGGTCCTTATTCCGGACGTCATTAGATGGTGGCACTATGGCCCGAAAGAAGTGACAACATGGCTCAGGCATTAACGGGGCACGGCTGTTTTCAAAAATACCTATGTGGCAAACACAGGGCCCAGACGCCCTCATGTGTACACTGCACCGCCGAAATGGATAGCCCAGAGCACACCATTTTTCATTGCCCTTTCTGGGAAGACGACAGAGCCGAGCTGATGCGTTCGCTCCGCAGGCGGCCCGAACCTAAGGACGTCCAGGACTTCCTGTGCAGGCCATATGAGGAAGAACTTCCAGCAGATACTGGTGCTAAGAGAAGAGTTCTGGAGAGGTTCTCGGTGATATCCAAGCAGTTTATGCAGATGGTGGAGGCGATACTTTCAAAGAAACAATCGCTGGAGAGGGAAAGACAAAAGCAGTAATATAATTATTCTCGTCTTAGTTAAGTTTCAGAACATGTAGGCCGAAGGCCACTAACAGGGTGGTTAGAGGACCCCAACATTTGTAACATTCATATACATAAGTATTAATTTGTTCATTATTGTAATGTTTATTTTTTCTTTGTTCAATAAACGATGTGGGCAGGGAGGAAGCAATGGGAATCCATATTTCCCTCCCTACCCACGATTCCAAACCGAAAAAAAAAAAAGGTTAGGTTAGGTTAGTTGCCCCCTCGACGGGACTCACCTTGACGTGGTGGGGGGGCTCACCGAATTCGTTCGGTGCCAAGAGGTACCCAATCTCCCCGGCCCTGTATTTTACTAGTCGGGGTCGGAGCCTCCAGAGCCGCCTCTGACCTTAACTGGTTGGGGGTGGCAGGTACGGTAACCACCTGCTAACACCAGCAAACGGACCCTGAAGGAAAACTGCAAACCCCCTGTCAGTAGGGTAAAAATGTCAGAAGGCCACTGTAAACCCAATATGAACGTTGAAACAGGAATATTGTTACCGCGCCAGGGGATTCGGACCCCCAGGTGCCGGCAATGGTGAGTGGGGCCGGTGTTTACACTGGTACCCAAGTAGCGGGCTCACCAGGGTCGTCATCCTGCAACCGCGAGGGTACGGGGGTGGCCAGCCAGGCCCCTGAAACTCTTTCAACTACTAGCGCTGATGCGGCAGGTGCAGACAAGTCGAGCAACAAACCTGTCGGCCTCCAGAAGAGGACAATTGATATTGGTGCTCTCAGTGAGGAAGCCCTTTTGTACTTGCTACGGGGGTATATCAATTCAATGTGCGCATTCGCTGGGGCAACCAGAAACGTTCATAAAGAGTTGAAGGAGACGCTTACTAACTCCAGCAGAATCATGGCGCAATACATCAAGGTGCGTCAGCAAGGGCGGAACAAAGACGCTCCGGCCAAAGTGCAAAAGTCGGCCTGCACTATAGATGCCGAGACACAGAGCCCCTGCTGGTGGGACATCGGAGGCGATAGAGAGCCGAGGAACCAGGCGACTAACACCAAACGGATGAGAGACGGAGAGAGCGGCGAGCCAACGGACCAGCAGGTCCAAACAACAATGTGGACAGAAGTGGTCAAGAAGAAGAAAAAGAACAAGGTCCCGGCTAAGATGGATGATGAACCTCCTGCAACGAAGCCAAAACCCGAGAAATCAAAGAGACGTGGAACAAGGACGCGACCAGCGGCGATCGTGGTCGACGTTAATAATCAAGCAGATCTTCCGAACCTGGTGAAGAAGATTAGAGACGGTGTGAACCCAGATGTAATAGGAGAACGCGTAGTAGGGATGAGGCAGACAAAGGCCGGGCACATCCTGCTGGAAATCAAGGGCGATGCAGAGGAGGTCGAGGCGGTAAGAAAGGAGGTCTCTAAGACGGCTGGAGACGGAGCTGAGGTGCGCTCTCTACAGCAAAGAATGGTAATAGAAATTAGGGACATAGATCAATGGACGACGGCGGAAGAGGTAGCTGATGCGGTTTCAGTTGCATCAGGCCCCAACCACGCAGACACGAGAGTGATAAACATAAGAAAAGGTTTTGGAGCATCGCAGACGGCGCTGGCACTAGTCCCAACAGCAATAGGTAAAAAGGTTGTGGAACATGGAAGGATGAAGATTGGAATGGTGAATTGTAGGATTAGGCAAGCCGAACGGAGGATGAGGTGCTTCCGCTGCCTCTCGTTTGGCCATACGTCCAGGGAGTGCAATGGCCCGGACAGAAGCCTATGTTGTAGGCGTTGCGGAGTCACAGGACACCAAGCGTATAAATGTGAAGCTACGGATGGAACAGCGAAGGAGTTTGCCACACATCTGAAAAACGGAGAGAAAGGAGGGGATTTAAGACTTCCAACAGTCGGGAGTTCAGACCCAACGCAATGATCCGGATACTGCAAATTAACGTTGGTGTATGCAGGGCGGCCCAGGACCTAGCACTGGCAACCGCATCTGACACGGGCGTCGATGTGCTGGTTCTTAGCGAACCCTACAGATGTGGTCAAGAGGCTGAAGGGTGGTTCAGCGACATCGATGAAAGGGCGGCTATTTTAGCACTCAACAGAAATCTGCAGATACAAACAATTGGCCCTAAAGACAACAGAGGTTTCAGATGGATCAAGGTGGAGGATATCACAATATACGCGTGTTACTGGTCCCCCAACACGGCCTACACATTATTCGTGGATTTTTTGGATAGGCTCGAGGGGAGCATTAAACAACAGGAGCCTACTATAATAGTCGCAGGGGACTTCAACGCGAAGTCACCAGCGTGGGGAGACCATAGCGAAGAACCCAAAGGACGTGCACTAGGGGACATGGCAGCTAGTCTGGGCCTTGCCGTGTGCAACAAGGGACCGACTGACCTTCTCCAGAGTATACGCCGGCGGAATTTCAAGGTCGCATATAGATGTTACGTTTGTATCGGAGAGGCACAGTACAACAGTACGCGATTGGCAAGTACTGGACCAGTACACTGCCTCTCTACATAGATATATACAGTTTGACGTAGCACGAATGACACGTCCAGACAGAAGGCAAGCAGAGACAAGGTGGTCGTGGAGGAAGTACGAAAAGGCAAAACTCTTCGAATATATTCAGTCAACATCATTTGAAACAGAGACAGATGCGTCGCGCACCAGCATGGGACTGGATCAATATCTCAAGGGTGCATGCGACAGCTGCATGCCGAGGGGAACGTACAGAGGTGGCAAGAAGCCGGCATATTGGTGGACAGCTGAGATTTCCGAACTCCGGGATGCGTGCAAGAAGGCGAGGCGTAATTTCAAGAGAAGCCGCAATCGAGGAACGGAGGCGCAGGAACAAGGGCACCAGACCTATAAAGAGGCCAGGAAGGCGTTGAAGATTTCAATTAGGAAAAGTAAAGAAGCATGCTGGAGGAGCTTATGTGAACAAGTTGAGACTGACCCGTGGGGTCTACCCTACAGACTGGTAATGAAAAAATTGATCGGAAGAAGACCGATCCCAGGGCTAAGTGTACAAGGAAAGGTGGATTCAATAATAGATGGACTGTTCCCCAACGATGAATTAGTTGTATGGCCACTACGGATGGGACACGAGGTATTTCCAGAGGTCACGTGTGATGAGGTGAGGGAGCTAAGCCTCAGGATCCCGCACGGAAAGGCACCTGGACCGGATGGAGTGCCAGACCTCGTGATCAAAGAACTCGCCAATAGGAAACTGGAAATTTTGAAGGGAGTTTTTAACTCGTGCCTTAGGCAGGGAGTTTTTCCACCTAAATGGAAAGTGTCCAAGTTGGTGCTGCTGAGAAAGGGGGATAAGCCACTGGAGAATGCGAACTCGTACAGGCCAATATGTCTGCTCAACACAGTGGGAAAACTATTTGAGAGGCTCCTTAAAAGGCGGATGGAGAAACATATGGAAGAAAATGGCGACTTGAATGAGCGACAATTTGGATTTAGGAGAGGTCGATCCACACTGGACGCCGTGAAAAAAGTTATGGATGTAGTTGAAGCAGTCGGATCGGGGCCCTTGTACTCCAGACAGCTTTGCGTGGTAGTGGCTCTGGATGTAGCCAATGCATTCAATACGGCAAAATGGAAGAAAATAGAGGAATCATTGCATGACAAGCGTATGCCCCAATACATTACAGCAATCATACAGAGCTATCTCAGCGACCGAGAGATAGAATACGAAGGCAGATCAAGAACCACTACTTGCGGAGTTCCACAAGGCTCCGTACTCGGACCTCTGTTATGGAATTTAATGTACGACGATCTACTCCGAGTGGACATTGGAGGGAATGTGGAGGGCATATCGTCGACGACTATGATAGCCTTCGCGGATGATGTGGCAGTGGTAGCCACGGGTCACACCTCTCGCATCCTAGAAGACGTGACGAACAATGCGCTGGAGAAGGTAGCGGATTGGATGACAAGAGCAGGTCTAACGTTGTCAATATCCAAGACGGAAGCAGTCATGCTCACTACTAAGAGGGGCTATGTGAGGCCGAACCTAGTGATAAGAGGAGAGCAAGTAGAGATCAAAGATCAGATTAAATACTTAGGGCTAGAACTCCACAGAGTACTAGGTTTTAAAGCCCATCTGGAGACGGCGGCGAGGAAGGCACAAACCACGGCCCTAGCGCTGTCAAGGTTGATGCCGAACCTGGGCATGATGAAACCGTAAGTCTATAGTTTTTTAATTCATCATACAATTTACATAATCTGCTTTTAGCAGATTAATAGTCCGTCACCAAGTCCGTCATCAAGGCCCATCATAGATTTTAGCCAGTGCGGACAACGATTTGTGTTCTCACCATGGAGCCCTCCTGTGAGACGGGATCCCCCCGTCGGATATTCTGAGATGGTAAGTTTTAAATAAAATTATTACTTAAACTCAATAAAATATAAAATAATAATTTTTAATTAGACTCAATCCGAAGATAGTGGGTGCTCCACCTATCAAGAGTCCCAGATAAATCATTCCTTGTCGCCTGAAATGTTTGCACCTACAACAACGGGATCATATGCACTGAATTTGATAGATGCCATGGAATTTTCTCCGTCACCACCACGACAATCACAGATTGACAAATGGCTTGGATCAACTCCAATTTCACAAAACATTTCACAAAATATTTCATACGCAGTACATCCTGAAAATGACTTGCTCATTTTCGGGAGGATATTAAACACAACACAACCATCCCAAAATGAAACTGGTTGGGCAGAGGATGGCTACAATGATATCCTGGCCATTCATATGTTAACAAATGAGTATGAATGGTACAATGACGGGGCTAACGAGGCCTTGAATCACCTTATGGATGCCTTTGAATACCACAAAGGTGAAAAATGAAAACTATTTTTTTTTTTTGGTTAGGTTAGGTTAGGTTAGGTTAGGTTAGGTTAGGTTAGGTTAGGTTAGGTTAGGTTAGGTTCTCCCCCGACGGGACCCACCTTGACGTGGTGGGGGGGCTCACTGACCTTGGTCAGTGCCAAGAGGCTCCCAACTCCCCGGCCCTGACTTTAACTAGTTGGGGCCGGAGCCTCTAGAGCCACCTCTGACCTTAACCGGTTGGCGGTGGCAGGTATGGTAACCACCTGCATCCACCAGCAAAAGGACTCTGAAGGAAAATAGTAAACCACACTGGAGAAGCGATCTACCTCCAGTGTCCTGGTAGATCTGGCAAATCGACGGAAAAACGGACAGACGACGTGAGGCTGACGTCGTCGGTGGCGGCTAAGCCAATAACAAAAACAAGATGACAAGTACAACAAACAATTTTGATGTTACTGCTACAGGGGCCTCGGAAACCCCAGAGCCGGCGGGTGGGAGTGGATCGTCCCACAAGTCGTCATCGGCAATCCAGAACCCAGTTACGGGGGTGTCCAGCCAGGCCCTCGTATCTGGCACTGCAACTGCTGAGACAGTCGTGTCTATGGACACGCAACGGACCCAGGCCCAACATGGAGGAGACAAGAATCGGATTATTGAGAAGAAGTTGTTGGCCTCTGCAACCTCAAACCAATCCGCCCAACACGAAGTCAATATGGAAGAAGCTAATGCACGCTTCTTTAAGTATCTTCAGCAAACCTACAACGTGTCAAAGAATCTGGAAGAAGAAGTCGCCGCCGCATCCAACACCAAGAGGGAGATAAAAACTCTCATATCACAGTTATCAAACACCGTCAGAGGACTGATACAATGGGGCAGACATACGGGCAAAATATCTGCCAACACCTCGAACAGAGGCACGCAAACAGAGCAGGGACCCCCAGTTTCCAATATCACAAAGGTCGCAAGCTCAGGGACGGCTCCAGAAGTCTCGGTTCCCTCCCCAGACCGCTCCCGTTTTGAGATCCCTGCTGCTATCGAGGGACTCCGTCAAATGGTGAAAACCCAGGCTGAAGCTATCGCAAAGCTTGTTGAAAGGATGGACAAATCACCAGAAAAACCACAGCAGCAGCGCCAGAGGAAATCGCCCCCGAGACAAGAGGACCAGCACGAGCAGCACCAACAGCAACCACAGACAGATACGGGATCTACCCAAGATCCGCCATTTAGTGAGGACAATGCAAAATGGGAAACAGTTATGAGCAGAAGTATGCAGAAAAAGAAGAAAAAGGAGCGCAAAAGACTCGAGCCACGGACTAGGCCAGATGTATTCATAGTCAAGGCGGGAGTTATGAAATACTCAGAAATGCTCAAAAAGATCAAGAATGGCAAAGAGGTACAATCCCTGGGAGACAGCATTAGTGCAGTTAGTGAAACCAGGAGTGGTCACCTGCGCGTGGTGCTAAACCGCAAAGCAAGTGACACAGAAGAACTGTCGAAAGCCATCACTCGAGCCATCGGAGACGAGACCATCTGCACTAAGCTCACAGATTCCACTAGGATTGAGATAAGAGACGTGGATGAAGAGGCAACCGAAGAAGAGATTGTACAAGCCATCTTGAAGTCTACCGAACTCCCTACAAGTGCCACAGTTCTCCACACGAGGAAAGCCGGACGTGGAACAAAAATTGTAACGGTTTCGGTACCCACGTCTACAGCACACACTCTGGCTTCGACTAGACTCCGCGTCGGTTACGTGAACTGCAGGGTCAGACGTAAAATAGAGGTCAAAAAATGTTTTAAGTGCCAGGGCTACGGGCACACAAGGGATCAATGCACGAACACCGACCGGAGCAACATCTGTTGGAAATGTGGAACTGATGGCCACAAAGCGCGGGAATGCACCCGGGAAGCAAGATGTTTTTTATGCAGCGCTGAAGCATCTAACGACCACGCGTTAGGCAGCTTCAAGTGCCACGTCTACAGGCGGGCATACGAGGACGCAGCAAAGAAAAACAAATGAACCGTATTATCCAGATTAATGTCGGTGTATGCAGAGCCGCCCAGGACCTGGCACTGGTGACGGCGAATGCAAAGATGGCCGATGTACTGATCATTTGCGAGCAATATCGCGATAAGGAGGAAGGAGATGGCTGGTACGCGGACGCGGGCGGACGGTCTGCGATCGCGATCCTAGGGCACCTCCAAGTAGATGCTATCGGACCACGCCTACAAGGCATTAGGTGGGTCGAGCTGAACGGGTGTCGTATTTACAGCTGCTACTGTTCCCCAAACGTACCTTTTACAGATTTCGAGGCATTCCTGAACAGGCTAGAAACAAGCGTGCGAGAAGCCAAATGCCCTGTTATCGTCGCCGGCGATTTTAATTCGAAATCCCAGGAGTGGGGCAGTCCATTGGAGGATAAACGAGGTAAAGCGCTGGCGGACCTCGTTGCATCCTTGGGACTGGTCACCTGCAACCAAGGCAATGAACCGACGTTCGTACGAGGTGCCTCGGAGTCACACATCGATCTGACCTTTGCGACGCGGGCCGCGGCGTGCCAAGTAACCGACTGGAAGGTGATCGACGAGGAGTCTCTCAGCCTCCATCGGTATATCGAATACACTATCGGCAAGAAACGGTCTCGGGACCTCCAGCAAGCCAGAAGGGGATGGGCGATTAGACAGCTGAACCGCACTAAGCTAGAAGAGTCGCTGAAAGCTGGTGTCAACGAGGCCAACCAGAACGCAGAGACCGCATGCGACGAAGCAATTGATTGGCTGACGAGAGCGTGCGACGTCAGCATGCCTAAATCAGGCAAGAATAGTCGCCGCCCAGTGCCGTGGTGGAACCCCGAAATAGCCGAGCAAAGGAAGAAATGTTTAAAAGCGCGAAGGGCTTATACACGCATGAGGAAAAGAACGAATTCTTCCGGATACGCCACCGAACACGAAACATACAAAAGCGAAAGGAAAGCCCTGACTGCCATGATTCAGGCGGCGAAAGACGAGAACTGGAGACGGATCTGCGAATTGGTAGACAAGGATCCATGGGGCCACCCGTATAAAATCGTGATGAAAAAGCTAAGTAGCAAGAGACCGATTCCGGGACTTAACTTACCCGGCCGTCTAGAATCAATTGTAAGCGCCCTGTTCCCCAGTAGACCTGTGGGTACAAATGAGATCGTACCAGTCAGCCAGGAGGAACTCGATGCGGCGTACATCTCTCCGAACGAGGTTGCATCGGCGGCAAAGTCACTACCAAACGGGAAAGCGCCAGGCCCCGACGGTATACCGAACGAGGTGCTAAAGGTGGCAGTAAGCTTGCACCCCAAATACTTTTCTGACCTGTACAACAATTGTATTAGAGCAGCAGTTTATCCCGATAGATGGAAAGCCGCGAAACTGGTCCTCCTCCGCAAGCCGGGGAAACCGCTGGATAACCCATCGGCGTACCGTCCGCTATGTATGATTGACTCCGCGGGTAAATTGTTTGAAAAATTATTAACGGCGAGGCTCCGAGAGCACCTAATTACTACCGGCAACACCACCGATAACCAATATGGATTCAAGCGAGGCAGGTCTACGGTGGACGCCATGAGCAGGGTGAGGAGGATATTCCAGGACGCTAACGGCAGAGGGCATGCATATAACCTATTCGTAGGAATGCTTACCCTCGACGTTAAGAATGCATTCAACAGCGCACCCTGGGCGGGTATCCTTAGTTCGCTGGAACGGAAGAGGACACCGAGCTACCTGCGGAACATCATCGGACAGTACCTGTCGAACAGGAAGATCCTGGTCACCGGGGAAGGAGGCGAAAAAGTTATAACGGTAACATGCGGGGTGCCTCAAGGTTCTGTTATAGGGCCCGATTTATGGAATGTGCTGTACGACGACCTGTTGAGGATCGAATTACCGACGGATGTCGAGATCATCGCGTTCGCCGATGACGTTGCGCTGGTAGCAACCGCATCGGTGCCATTCCTGCTAGAGGAGAGACTGGAGGAGGGGCTCCAGACCGTCATTGATTGGATGACGGACAATGGTCTAGAACTGGCGATCGAGAAAACCGAGGCGATTATGCTCACCAACCGGAACAAAAGGAACAGCATGACGGTCAGATGCGACCCCCTCAGATTTGAGTCGGTGAAGTATGTTAAATACCTCGGAGTACTGCTCGACTCCAGGCTCCATTTCAAGGAACACGGCGATTACGCTGCGGCGAGGGCTGGCGAAGCCTGTCGGCAGCTAATCCAGATATTGCCGAACCTCAGAGGAGCAGGGCAAAAAACGAGAAGGGTACTAGCAACGGTGGTAACGTCTCGTCTGCTGTACGGTGCTCCCTTTTGGTATCCTTCTATGACGGCGAAAGCAATTTCCAAGATGGAATCAGCATACAGAAGAGTGATGTTGCGGGTCGCATGCTGCTACAGCACGGTGTCTCACGAGGCAGCATCGGTTGTCACAGGAATGCCCCCCTTGAAGCTACTAGCGGAGGAGAGGGTTAGTATGTACCAGGGTACAGACAGAGACACGGCTAGAGAGACAACCCGGACCAAGTGGCAAGCCGCGTGGAACGTAGCCGGCAACGGGAGATGGACGCACCGGTTGATCAGCGACCTGGGACCTTGGCTGAGCAGGGCACACGGTGAAGTCACATTCCACCTGAGCCAGCTGCTGACTGGACACGGGTGCTTTAACGAGAATCTTGCCAGATTTGGGAACGCCACGACTACGGCGTGTTCTCTATGCGGCACCACGCCAGACACAGCTGAACACGCAGTATTCAAATGCGATGCGTTCCATCAGTGCAGAGCAACGGCATGTGTGTACCTCGGGGTGGAGGAATTGTCGGCAGAGAATGTCATTGGAATCATGTTACGATCCAAGGAGGACTGGTGCAGAGTGACAAACCTTGTGACGAGGATCATGACTACGCGGGAAGCGGATGAGCGGTCCAGGCAACAAGCGGCGGGCCAGCAACACAGAAATTAGTTAAGGCTTTTTACAATGTGCGCTGAAAGCGAATTTTTGAGAGGATAGAGCCTCTTATTTTTTGTAATTGCAATATATAATTTGTAACATTGTGTGCATTTAATTAATAAATGATGCGATTGGGCGGATGGAGTATCTACGATAGTTCCCGTCCAGTTGCGATTGTAACAACAAAAAAAAAAAAAAAAAAGGTTAGGTTAGGTTAGGTTAGTCCCCCCGACAGGACCCACCTTGACGCGCGGTGGGGGGGCTCACGTCTTTGTCGACTCCGCGAGCTGCGCCGGCAGGGTTACCCATACCGGAAGGTCGCGTACAGGAACAACTAAGAGGTTAAAGGTTGGGGCAGGCTCTTTAGTCTTAACAGACAGCCGTCCCTAGGTGAAAGCAACTTGATCCCCAAATCTCCTGGCGGTAGGGTTAAAAACGCAAGGGAGAAAACCCTTAAAAAAACGCAATATGGACGTTCTCGAACAAAATATTGTTACTACCCCAGGGGCTTCGGAACCCCAGGGGTCGGCAGCAGTGAGTGGATCCGGTGTAACAGCCGGGTCCAACGTAGCGGGCTCACTGCGGTCGTCATCATGCGACCGTGAGGGTACAGGGGTGGTCAGCCTAGCCCCTGCAACTCAACCATCTACTAGCGCTGAGATAGGTGCATCCCAGAGCACGAAGGATGACAACAGTAAACTCCATTCGAAACTGATACAAGCATCAGCAAGCAAGCGCTCATCAGACATCACGTCAGCTATGACAGCTCTAAAAAATAGGATAAAACAACAGAACAAGTTATTAAACACCCTTATGTCGAGCCTAGACGATCTGAATTTGGCGAAAGAAAAGACCAAATCCCCGCATGTCCAAGGAGCCATCGAAAAGGTCATCGAGATCGCCGAGGAAATCTCCAACAACCGTAACAGCTTGCACTCTGCTTTCTACGAAGCGGAAAAAACAGCGACAAAAATCAGCTCGGAACAGGCATCCACACACGCGGCTGACCAGATGTCGATCAGCCTATCGAATCAGGACGCCATACTGAAAATATGCCAAGAACTGAAAACGACAGTTGAAAAGCAACAAGCGGACATCGACACACTAAAAAGCAATCAACCAAATCCGACGCTCACGTATGCACAACAAACAAAGCGTAACTCACAGGAGAAATCAAACGCCTTAAACCCCAGCCCAGTCAACGAAGCTTCCTCAAGCAACGATTGGAAAACAGTAGGAAGACACAAGGCTATCCCAGACAACCCTGAACGGCTTGCAGTTCCCGGGACAAGACAAGGAAAAAGAAGAGAGGCACGGACGGACAACCAACGCCGATAAACAGAAGACGATTGAACCCGACACTCGCAGACGCGATTGCAGTGAAACCAACAAAAGGTGAATCCCCAACGGAAGTTCTAAAAAGGATCAAACAAGGCGTAGACATCGAAACAATTGGAGCTCAAGTATCATCCATCATAGAGAGCAAAAACGGGGAGATAATCATCCGGCTACACCCCAAGGACTCGAAAAGACTAGAACTGGAAGACGCACTAAAAAAGCAGCTTGGCGAAAATGCAACCGT
>JANEHU010003238.1:0-37850 GCA_027563435.1 Nasonovia ribisnigri | reverse complement strand
AATAGAGTAGTGGACTGTATAATGAAAAATGCGCAAACACTGACTATCCATTTTACTTGAATTGACTGAACACGTGTATTTAAATTTACAATAAACAGCAATAGATTAATACATGTATCCGAACAGTCGATCGAAATGGATATGTTGAGATGTTCAGAACTGACTTCTGATCCCACTTCTGATAAATTATAGGTAAAAATAATTTAAAACAAACAACTTCAATATATTATAGTGCCTTAGTTTATTAACATAAGTAAAAAGAAAACATTCAGAACAGAACAGAACATCACTGTGTCAGCTAGTATTGCTTAAAAGTAATTGATAATAATAATAATAATAATATATTTTAAGGTTAGGTTATAGTGCCTACAAAACTTAATTTATTGGTGGCTATATAATTTTAAGTAGGTATAGTTAAAATATTTGTTAAAAATGTCTTATCTAAAGTTATACATTCAGTTTTATTACCTTTTTTAACAGTTTATTCATAAGATGTAAATGGGCTGGCCATGAAAATATACCATTGACCAATTGTTATCTAAAAATAATAATTGGTTTAAATAAGAAAAACAATTCATTGAATACAAAATGCAGTAAATTTGCAAGAAATGTATTAATTTAAACTATTTATACTTTTGAGATATAATTTAAAGTAATATATTTTTTTACGATAACTTTGAAAATAGTACATAGTAAACATGTATAAACATGTAGGTAGGAGTAATGGCTGCTATTAAATATAATTACTTTTTTTTAAACTTAGTTTTCATTAGGATTTCAAAATTGAATACTTAAATAACAAAAGAGGTAAAGATTTAGGTTTTAACTTTTAAAATAAAAAACAAAACGTATAGTAAAATGTATAATGATTACCAAATGATAAATGTGGGCTATCTTTTTTAGCAATGATATTACTGTTTAAACAACTATTATCATCCACAATATTTTGAGAAGAAACAGCTGTTTTTGTAGTTAAAGGAATTTGGCTGCATTAATTAATGAATTAATGTTTATAATTTATGCACTAGAAATATATTTTATAGGCGTATATAATTGCTATAATGATTAGTGATTGCATTAACATCATCTTTTGAAGAAACACTACTATTACCTATTTGATTGTCGTTGTATTTCGTATTAGAAATCAAATTTTTAATATCTGTGATAAATTGGTCAGTTTTTTGAGGAACTGGAGTTGATGTAAAAGTGCTAAAACATATAAGTAATGGATATTTATAGATAGGTATATTATATTTTTTTTTTTTTTAAGAATGAAATTATTTCCATATGAAGATTCAATAATTGAACATTTTAATGGAGATCATACAGGGTCTTTAGCAATTATGAGTTTTTTCTGTTGCATACTAGATTTCAATGATACTTCATTAGGCTTTTTAACTTTAAGTTCATCATTTAAAATAAATCATATTAAATTATGTAATTTGCATTAAACATAGTATGAAAAATAAATACGTTTTCGCTTTTCTGCATTGCCTCCTAACTATATTATTAGTAAACAGAATAATATTATAGAACTTGACTTAATAATAAGTATAACTATTTTTCACTGATAAGTAAAATAAAAGAGCTATACCTAAATATTATTTCTATAAATCAGCAGTGTTACCTGCAGTTGATCTTTCTTTTCTTTGTAAATTGTAAGTTTGATGTTTTGTTAAAATATATTTATTTTCCTAATGCTGTCATTATATTATTATCAAACTGTTTAATTATATACACTTAATCCACTACATTGATATTTGCTCGACTATGCATACCAAGTATAGTTTCTAATTTTGTTGATTTCTATGTTATTTTTCTTTTGCATTTCTTCTTGATTTTGTAAAAATCGATTATCAAAATTTATTTTACTTTTTGTGTAATTGTTGAAATTGTATGTTAATTAAACCTTAATAAGTATTATATTTTTCCTTAATCCACTCATTAACTGTAGATTAAATTACATACATTTAAAGTTTGTTTTACCTTAAGTTTAATATGTAGTTCGATAAAAATTATTATTACAATTTTTTTTTATATATTGAGGTGTTATAGGTATAAATACTGATAATACTTAACTAAGGATGAATAATAATAAATTGCATTATAAATTGGAATACTATATTTATCATATAACAAATGGAAAAGTGAATAACATACACAATTGATTAAAACAATCAAAGTAAATAACAAAAAAAAATTTACATAATATTAAAATGTAAAACAAACAAAATAAATGTGTATAATTACTATAAAAAAAAAAATTACGAAACCAGATTATATTTAAAAAAAAATATTAGACATTACAGTAGACTAATCGAAAATTCCTATGACTTAAAATTGTTTTAACTCATGTATTTTGCGCCTGCGCAAAAAAACTTTATTTTTTTTAAATGGCAACCCCCCATTTTAAGTATCATTTTCGGATTGTTCAATTTTTTTCAAGACAGTTTGATGTATCAACTTGTGCTGTAAACTCAAAACAGGGTAAATTAGAGTGATGATATAATGAAAAAAAATCTTATTAAATATGATTTTTTTTTTTTTTTTATTGTTCATATTATTTCCTTCTAAACACCTTGATGTTATCAAAATTATTATTATTAAGTAATAAACTATTTAGCATTTATAAATTATTATTTCATTTTATTGTTACACATTATTAAATAACATAATTTAAACAAGTATTTTTAAGAACCAAAATTCTAAATCTATTTTATTGTTTTCAACAAAACTATACAATTTAACTTACAGAAATTACAAACATAAACTATTCATTAAATTGTTCAAAGTCCCTCCGTTGTATAGAATCGTAAGAAGTCAAATCGATATTTGAACATTTATCCTATTTCTAATTGTATGTATTTATCTTTCAATCAGAACTATAATTAGGTATCTACTAGAACAATTATGAGCATTGGTCTTTCTATTTTTGTTATCTACTTATACCTAATAAAATGTTATTAAGTATTGTGAGGTTAATTTTTAGAGTCATGTGTCATTGCGGTCTTAGTAGTTCTATGTTTTCTGTTCATTATTGTCAATAGGTAGTATAAAGTTAAGTTTAAATTTTGTTAGATAATAGTTTAATAATAGTTTATACACGAATAATAGCACATTCAAAATAATAAATTAAGTTTAACAATCAGTAATAAGGATACGCTTCTTAATGTATAAAACTTATTTTATTGGCGGCTATACATTCAGTTTTATTATCTTTTTGAACAGTTTGTTCATTAGATGTAAATAGTCTGCATGATTATATACCATTGACCAATTGTTATCTAAAAATAATAATTGGCTTAAAAATTGAAAACAATTCATTGAATACAAACTTTAGTAAATTTGCAAGAAATGTATTAATTTAAACTATTTATTCTTTTGAGATATAATTCAACAAAGTAATATATTTTTTTACGAGAACTCTGAAAATAGTACATTTCATCGGTCAGAATGGCCTAATGTTGAAGAGTTAAAAATATGGTTGTGTCCTGTGAATGACGATCCTTTTAAAGGTATTCAATACTGTTATTTTCTGTTTTTGTCTAACACACGCGTGACATAGGTTTTTAGATGTGTTCTTTGCCAAACATTTTTTTTAGTGATACGAGAATTCATTGAAAATACGAAAATTTGATAACCACATTACGAGAATACCGGTTTGAGAATCTGGCAACCCTGGGTATATCGCATTTCTCTTCCATTTGTTTGTTTATTTGCTCGTGGACATCGGCGTCTGGTCAGGTGTTTGAGTAACCATTCTAGCCGGCAACAAAGTACGAACCACAAATCGAAATTGTACTAAATTTTGTTTACTGTTTTTTCATAGGAAAATTCAATTCACAGTTAACAGCCGCCATCGTATAACTAGTTTGCCAATTTGGTTACTCAGTGCCTACCCATAAAAATCAGGAATCTACAAGAATGGCCAAGAATAATGGTGTAAGTATTAATAATAGTTGCTATAAACTACAATATAGTTACAATAATCTATAATACGAGTTACGGCGTGTTTGACGATGTCCAACACCTGAGACTGGTCCCGTATCGACGGGTGGCCCAGCGGGTCTTGTCGCCTCGTTATCATTATTATGTTTATATTGTTTAATGTTCTTAGAATCTATTCAAAATTAGAACGTTTGACTGTGAACTAATTTGGTACAAATTAAAATTTTATCAGTGTTTATACCCACCAATTAATATTAAAATAAAGTCATGTATTATAGGATGCTCCTGAATGGATAACTTTGATAGTGCTTCGTCGGAAGAAAGAGCGTATGCTTTTCAAAATAAAAAAAACTACATTGCTTAAAAAACTGTTGGATACTTATTGTGAGAAAGCTGTAAGTATAAACTGTTAAAAAATATTTTATTTATTGTAATCATATTATTCTAGTTACTGCATTTTAGTTTAAATTACCATGTAATATTTTAAATCAAAAATTATTGAGAAATAGAATGTATTTAATTAAGCATTCACTTAGTTGTCGATTATATTGTGCAAATTTATTCATTGATTGTCAGCAAACAAAGTCATGTGCATGTGGTGACTAATCTGATTAGCGATGCCATTTGAGATATTAAACCCAAATAATGACTACTACTGATCGTCGGCGCACTAGAAATTGTAGTAGCTATGTTGATTACGCAAAACATTTTCACTTGCCAGAAAGTAAAAAGTCCAAATTGTAGCCTGATCATCAATTTTATTTGTGCACGAATAGGCCTATTACTTTAAGGATGTTTGGTAGTTGCTGTGAGTAACTAGTAATTGTTGCCCAATTAATCGGCGCTTACTATTTAATTAGGTAAAAATAACTGTATTCAATAGTTAACATAAGTTATTTATACCAATTAGTTAAAAAGTTACTTGACGTTCAAAAAAATCCCTTCTTGGTTTCAATTCCGTTATCTGCATATCGTGTTTACTAAAAAGTAATATTATTATAACATTTTAAAATATATGTAATTTTGAATTTTTATTTTACTTATTAATATTAATATTGTTATTTATGTGTAAAACTTTATTCTATTCAAAATAAAAAAAGACCGCCCTTGCTTATGATAACTTAACTTTCGGCATAATTTGTGAATTAGTTTCTAATGATTGTGGCCCATGGCTGTAGGGCGAGTTCGTTAGGCCAATTTATGAATATCAGCGATCTGTTATCTTCTGACTGGTCTGTCCTTATTTTTATAGAGTATGGTATTAACTAAGCCTATGTGTTGGTTTACAGTTTATAATTTCAATATTTTTTAATTCATTGAACATTTTAATATTTTAGGGTGTCGATAGAACATCCACGAAGTTTCAATGGAATAGTAAAGAGATTGGCGATGGTGATACTGCGTTATCACTTAAAATGGAGACCGGAGACACTATAAAAGCCTTCCAGTGACAGACTAGTGGTTCATTTTTGAAGACTACTATTAGTTACTTATTTTTTTTATATTAAATAAGTTTTTATATTTCATTTATAAATCACTTTACATGTAAATTATTTTAGTTTTTTAAACCTCGATTCGATACAATTCCTATTTACTACAAATCTGGCCATTTTAAAAACAATTTTATAAATACAGTTGAGTCTCGATAACTCAAATGTTAAGGGAGATAAAATTTAATTCGACTTATGTATTTGTTGACTTACATAACTTGAATTATTTAAAATAATTACCTAGGGGAAACAAAATATAAGAGTTATCAAAGTCCGAGCCATTGAGATTCGCCTGTTTGTAAATTGTATAGTAATATAATGTTAATTTGTATACTATTTGATATAACTTATATAGGTAGGTGTGTCATGTATATTTATATTATTATAAGAATTTAATCAAATTAACATTAAGATAATTGATAAATAATTTATTGATAAACACAGCTTTATTAATACTAAATGCTTTATGCCTAATACTGGATTTTGTTATCTACATGAATTAAGCAATGCACCTACATTGTTTAACGTTGGCTCGATTACATGGTTCTTTTGTATTTAAATAAACCTATTAAAAGACAATAATGTACCTAGGTACATGTACTTAATGAACAATACATATAATGATATACTATGCATGTATACTTAGAGAAAAAAATCTTTTATTTTTTAACTAAACACATCACAAATTCCAATGTATTGTTATTTATTATGCTATTGGAATAGTCTGTGATTAAAACTTGAATTAATTAAAATAATTACCTAGGGACAAAAAAAAAATAAGAATTATCTTAGAAATAGTCTGACCTATCGAAATTCACCTGTTATACAAATTATTATCGTGTAATTCAATATATAATATTCATTAATCATTAACTCGAGTACCTCGTGTTTTTAATAATTCTATGTTGCTTTCTTCATTAACCTTGTAATATGAACTAAGACACAGACTATTTAGTCTGTGACCATGATAACAAATTAAATGTTTCCTACATAAGTAATTTAAATAATTATTAAATAAATAATTAATACATAGGAATTTGTGATGTGTTTAGTTAAAAAATAAAAGATTTTTTTCTCTAAGTATACATGCATAGTATAGCATTATATGTATTGTTCTGCATTAAGTTCATGTACCTAGGTATATTATTGTCTTTTAATAGGTTTATTTAAATACAAAAGAACCACATAATTGAGCCAACGTTAAACAATTTAGGTGCATTGCTTAATTTATGTAGATAACAAAATCCAATATTAAGCATTAAGCATTTAGTATTAATGCAGCTGTGTTTATAAATTAATTAATTTATTATTTATCAATTATCTAATTGTTAATTTGATTTAATTCTCATAATTAAATAAATATACATGATACACCTACCTATATAAGTTATATCAAATAGTATACAAATAAATATTATATTACTATACAATTTACCTACCTTGACAAACAAACCTATCTAAAAACTTTTAAATATATAAAGGTTAGGTATATTTTATTTATTATGATATATTATAATATAGTATCTGTACTTACAGACTTACACAATTTGTATGCTACATTAAATTTATAATTACCAGAATAAGCAACTTATAGTGTGACCAAGTAGCTATTTTATGATCTCAATCAATTAACACACCCAAAAAATTTAATACAACAAAATTACACTCTCCATTGAAGTGTCTGAACGTTGTAGATAAAAATTTCTGTGACATCCATTGTCGACCTGAGCTAAGATAGTATGACAAAAGGTTGTATTATGACTAGCGAGGACATTAAATGTGTAGATAAAGTAATCCAGTATAGTATTAAAAACTTGTTTTTTGGAATACAAAATCAAAAGGTGTGATATTATATAAATTAATTAACTACCTAGACAGCTCACCGTATAAACCCTTATTTATATCTACAGAATTAATGATTTAAAATAATATCTACATACAATATCTGAAACAGTACATACAGACTGATACGTACGTCATCAACAGACGTCTTCTTACCATGTATATTTTACACAATTTTTATGCTAAATCAAGCATATCATTACCAAAATAAGCAACCTATGGTGTGACCGAGTAGCTATTCGTATACACTTACTGATATAGTGTAATATATAATCAAATTTTTAATAATATATTCTCTGTAGAAGTATTCGAACGTTGTCGATAAACGTTTGTGTCCCATCCATTGTAGGTTTGCAAACAGTGGCGTGCCCAGCAGGTAGGCCCGGGTTTATCCTGTTTTCAAATAGTTATTATTAATATCTTTCACATCATTAACTGTACCTATATCAATTAAAATAATTATAACCGGGCTTGTCCTACATTTAGATCCTGGGCACGCCTCTATTTGCAAACACAATAGCGAAGGCTTCGTACCGATTTCGAGTACAAACCGCCCAACAGCGGCTTTCAGAAGACGTGGGCCGAGCGAATAGAGAGCATACTGCGTTGATTAACACGAAACGGATATGAAATAACTAAAAAACGTTTCTACAGCCGCCCAGCTGGCGCCGTCAGTTCTGGACGCGATCGCGGAGTGCACGAATCGTTTTCAGACGAAAACCGAATACCTACGGCTCGGAAACGACGTCAACCGAGAGAATAGAGACCGAACGGGGTACAAAAACACCAAACGAAACGAGAAAAAAACGAAAATAGCGAGAAATAAGCGCGACGGACGACCGGCCGGAAACACTCTTTGTGACCGCCAGGGACGTGGCACGAAAGAAAACTGGAGACGTACGGGTGTCGAACTGTATGAGCCGCACGAATAAGGTCCGAACGGACCGGAACACGGTCGAAAAGGGGTTCCTATAAAGGCGATGATTTGACGGATTTTAGTAAAGTCCAACCGACGAAAAAATGATAAGGTGGTAGAGATAACGCAGAGACGGCTCCGCCGCCGCGATGTGATAATCCGATTGGAAGTTGGATTTTCCCTATTCTAGCTGGGAAACGACCTATTAGGTACCCTACAATAAGATACCTACAATAAGGTATCTGTAATAATATTTTAATATGTAAATAGGTTTGGATATTCAAGCTATTGAAATTTCAGTATAACGTGTGTGCCTGACTCACTGCCTGTACCGCAGAAATCAATGATATAGATTAAGTTCAATATTTTGGACCGAAATGTATTAGTAATTTACATACAAAAATTACAAATACTAGCCATGAAAAAAATATATAAAAATTAAAAAAAGTAAAAATGTATAAAGAAAATAGATAAATCAAAAGAAAAATTAAAAGTTGACGTTTAAGTTTAGAAAAATAAATTATTTAATACTTTAAATTTTATCATAATAGTTATACTTTGTTATTATTATATAGGTTATAAGTATAGGTACTTAAATTGTATTTTTTTAAATTTATATTTAAATATATAGTGAATGAATAATACTGTCTAAGAACAATAATACAATATATATAATATATTATATTATAAACCTAACTGAATTTTTTAAAAGTTATTAGACTCTCCCAAAGAGATCAAACATTGTTGACGAATGACGGACTAGATGAGCATTATGGAGCTGTAGAGGAATTGGAGTGTACAATTATGATAAATATTTAAGAGAGAAAATTTTTTAAATTGTTTAAACTGACTATGAAAGAAATAGAAGAAATGGAGTGAATGAATGTCAAAAATATAGAAAATCACGTCTCGCAGGTTCCAACTTTGGCAAAGCGTGTAAGCTTCGACCAAGCACTTTTGACATTGTCAAGAACATACTCTAAGAAATTTTTCAAGGAAAGTCTGCCACTTGGTTTGTAAAATAACAATCGACTAATCTATCATACTGCATAAATAGTAAATGTAGAACCTACTCTAAAAAAACAATTTTATTTTATTTACACTTTATGTATGACATTGAAAATGAACCAATGGACAAAAGAGAATTTGAAAAAAATTTACATACTTGGCAACTACACTATTGAAGCCTTCCACTGCGTTGTTATTTACGTTGTTTATTAGGCTATGAGCATGACGAGCAACCATATTTCTTGCTCCTAAAATATCCTTGAATGATCCACAATTGTCCTTTCAAGGAACCAAATTTACCTCACATTCTTTAGGATCCATACAAAAGTAAAGATGAATACATGATTTTAAATAATTGCAGTTAAAAACAGTATTATTAAATGTCTTACAAATTATTATACCTAGCACAATTAGAATGATCTCCAAATATGTGGTGTTGCATATTCAGCATTTATAATTTATATTGTATACTAAACGTTTATATTAATAATAATAATCATAAGTATCATATTACGATCGGTGGGGATTGTCCATCGGTCATTAGCAAGTAGACAATATTAATGTACGTCATTACGATTTATATGTTTGACAATAAAAGACTATAATTCACGTTTGTGTTATTATTCATATTAATGATACACAACAAATTGGCGACGAAGATAACAATAGTTTAATCGTAATCATTATTGCTTTAGAAGTTTCAAGTGTTAAGTGTATTCATACTAATACAAAATGACATCTCCAAAGCCTGAGTCTATAATGAACTTCAATCAAGTTATTGGGTCACCAGGAACATTTGAAACAGGTATGGATATTACAATTTTCGAGTCAAAATTAACAAATTTTTTTTTGGCAAATTCAATCGAAAACAACATTCAAAAAAGAGCAATATTACTGTCATCGGTCAGTGAGGAAATTCATAAAGTGCTTTTTAGTTTATGTGTTCCTAGCACGCCTAACGATGTTGAGTATGATACTCTTATGAAAAGTTTAAACAAGTATTTCAAACCAATTAAGTCCTACTTTGCGGCTAGGTATAACTTTTATCAGGCTAAACAAAGACAGGACGAATCTGTGTGCCAATGGGGTGCACGTGTTAAGAATCTTGCTTCAAAATGTGGTTTTTCGTCGGAACTATCAACGGTCATCCGGGACATATTCGTTGTCGGTATGGGTTCAGGACCAATCCAAGATCGTCTGTTAGAAGAAGATGCTTCAAAAGTTGGAGTAACGTATTCAATTCTAATAGAAATTGCAACAGCCAAAGAAGCAGCAATGAATGACAAATGTGGTTGGAAAAAAGAAGAATGCGCAGATTTGAAGTACCAGAAGAAAAATAATGGACACTTTCAAGCCAAGCAGGGTTTCAACGCATCCAAGGAACAGAAAACCAAATGCGGGATTTGTGGCCGTTCCAACCATCTTCAAAAAGATTGTAGATACAAGGACTACCAATGCAACAATTGCGGTGAAAAGGGTCATTTGTCTACCGTATGTAAAAAGGGTAAGAAAGAAACAAAAAATAGTAAAACACAAAATAAATTTTTATCTAATAACGACGATGATGACGAAACAGTTAATCATGATCTTTCTAATACTTTTTTTTCTATAATCGATCAACATTCAGCGGTGAAACCGTTTATGGTAAATTTAATCGTAGAAAATAACAATGTTAACTTCGAAATTGACACCGGTTCACAACACAGCGTAATTTCAAAAAGATTATATCGTCAACTGTTTAGTCACATCGAATTAAAAAAAAACGACATTTCACTATCTGATTACGTCGGCAATGACATTAAACCGATGGGAAAAATATTTGTCGATTCGCAGTACCAAAACAAAAAATTTACTATGTGTCTTTATGTAATCGAAAATGGTGGTCCGCCACTAATAGGTCGAAATGATATAAAAAATATAAAATGTTCTACGTTATTTAATATTGAAAATGACGTAAGTGTCGATAGTATTATAAGTAAATATAACAATGTTTTTAAAGATGAAGTAGGTACTTTTAACAAATACGAAATTTCATTAAACATCAAAGCAGGGGCGGTACAAAAATTTTACAAACCAAGGTCTATTCCTTTAGCATTAAAAGGCAAAGTTGAAACCGAAATAGAGCGTTTAGTTAAAAGTAATATTTTATTTCCCGTCGACCATAGTGAATGGGCAACTCCAATAGTACCAATATTAAAACCGGACGGCACAGTTAGAATCCCAGTGTGCAAAACTCAGTGTATGAGACGTCACATGGACGTTGTATTGTGTGATGTGTGGTTAAAATTAAGGCCTAGTAACATAATAGCGACTTCCCCAGGACCCTTTATGCCAAGTTATTAGACCTAGGCTATATGCTGTTATAAATGTAACTCGCATTGGATATTATCAAATGCGATCTATGTTAAGTTCACCATGTGAAGTTGATATTGTAGTATTTTGTAACCCTTTTTATACATCACAAAGTGGACTTCCATTACCGGTTAAAAATTGACTTCCATTATAGGTTAAAAATTGACTTCCATTACAGGTTACAAATTGACTTCCATTTATATTTTCCATATTATATTTTGCTTACTATAAATTCATTGTTTGAATTAATGGCTTCTAGTGAACTTTTAAGTTCAAATACTATTTGGTTTTATTGTTAATGGCGCACAAATATTTTGAATTAAGATTATTAATAATAGGTACAAAATGTTAAAATATATTAACAGAAAAAAATAACATATTATGTCAGATTGTACTGTCAACTAAAGTTTATTTATCAAGTATAAAAATACAAATATAATTACATTTTACATAATTAAATTAATACAGTGAATGCAATAAAGTAAACATTATAGCTTTATTATTGGATATAGAAAGAAAAAAACATTTCAAACTTATGCTATCTAATGGTATTAAATAATAAGATGATACATTTAAAATATTTACATAATAACATCCTACTTCAGTAGACTTAATTGGGGAGTTAAACATAGGATAACATTCATGAAATTTAATAACTTCCAACATTATACTAGAGTTGGGATATTGAATAATTTTTTTTACTGAAATAACATCATTTGAATGTAATAAAAACGTGTTATCTTTTAAATTATTACAAGTTATTGAGAATTTTTGTAAGATTATTGAATCATAATAAGTAACTAACAAATTTTTTCCATACAAGGGACCATAATAATCTATCTCATTTTTCAAGATTGGATAAGTGACATCAGTATTTAAATTATTAAATCTATTATATTCAATTACTCTGTTATATATATCTTCTAAGGGATAACTACCATTTTTTGTAATTTTTTTTAGAAATCCTAAATAATTCTCATATTTGAGTGCGGAAAAATTATCAAGGGGACCATGCAGTTTAACAAAATTTGGTACGTGAATAAGTCCGTGAACATTATAATTTATGGTATCCTCTCCGTATAATATTGAATACATTCTAACAAAAGACCTAAGCATATCATTTGCAACATCATTAAAAAGAATACATGTTTTATCAGACATCAATAGTCGTATAGCACAATGTAAAATAATGAAATGAGAATAGAGTTTTTTTTTTAAGCGACCTTTTAAAACAATGGGCCCTGTGTAAAGAAGAAAACATCGGAACTCTGATGCTTTCCAAAACTCCATATCATCTAGTGATCTAGGTTGTCTACAAAATTCAGAGGGCAAATATTGTCCAAGATCAAACAAATCAGAATTAATTGAATCCATGTGTACTGATAAAAGTCTTATAGGTTTTAAACCTTTTACCCAGAAGCTTAATAATTTTTTCATAACTCCTAGGCAAATATTGTGCATATATTCGAGTACTACTACATTAGTAATGTTAATATCCAATGTTTCTAAAGGGCTTTCATCACCTTTGTGGTAATATTCATCTAATTTTTGTCTAAATGATTCATTTGTTCGTAGGGTACAATTAATATCTAAATAGGACATACGATTATTAATAAAAGAACCTTCTACAATGCAAGAATTACATGAATGGTAGGCATTATGACCTTTGACGTTTAATATAAAAGCCTTAGCTGGGGCATCACATACAAATTGACTAATTTTTAACTGAAAAGTTTTTTTCATTTATACGTAAACCACCACTATCAATAATAATTTTCATTTCAGATATGAAATGTGTTAAAAACTCTGAGGCTGATGAAGGTTTTTTGCTTTTATGGTAATATATTCCAATAGGTATGACAATTTTTGATAAATTATAAATATTGCAATTAACAAATGAAACTAGTATAGGCCAGAAACATGCTTTTGAACTCTTAGAAATTGGAAGACCATCAATATTACATCCTAATTCTAACAAAGATGTGTTATGTAGTTCATCAAAAAATTTTGATATTATTGGCATTAACATGTTATGAACCCCAAAATGGATATAAGTTCCTGGATTTATATTCAAAATGTTATGACTATTTGATTTAGGTGTTCTTAGTAGAGTTCTCACATCTTTAGGCACATCCAATTCTTCATCACGTAAAATAGTTAGTAATTCATTTACAAAATGGTGCGAAACATGATATTTTGAAATTATGAATCTTAGTTTATCAGCTAAAATTGGTTTATTATTTTGTAAAGCATTTGGGATAGAATTTTCATGAAATAAAGTATAGTCATTTAAAATTGTTTCAACATTTTTATTGGAAATAACTATATTATGACTATTATTTATAACTTCAGAGTCTGAGACTAATAAATGTTTACTTAAGTTACTTGTGCTACTTGCAGAAGTACTATTTGATGAAATTGCAGATATACTGTTTGGTATAATATTTACACTTGTAGATGATGATGTGGAACATGGAGACTGATTTTGAAAGGTGGATTTAATGTGCCTTTCAAAATGCCTTTTTGACATGGTTTCAGGAGCTTTTGTTTTTCTTTTCTACAACAGCCAATAAATAAAAAAATAAATTAATAGATATTTTGAAACAACAAAATGTATGGAATTTTAAATATGCAGATTTAACTATCAAGACTATTATGAAAGTACACCCATTACCCAATATTATATGTAGATTAAATTGTAACATATTCTGAATTTTTATGTACCAAACACTCAGAAAACACATCATATAGTAACTATAAGTTTATGACTATTTTAATTATGCAGAACATCAAATAGGTATATTAATGCAAACGTATTCATTATATGAGATAATAGGTAACTCAAGAAAATTTGGCAATAATTAGGTATTTTTTTTGTTACTCATGCTGAGGTTCTATAACAACAACAAACTACTATTTCAAATTTATATAATATATAATCGTTTACTTTTATCTTAAAATAACTTACTACATTGTTGCATTCAAACTCGATGTAACATTATTATTTTTATTTTCTCTGAAATAACGCTGTTTTCCATGTTTAAACCATTCCTTCACCAATTCTTCAAACATGGAGTCGGTGCAATCGTTGAATATAGTTTTACATACACCTGAAAAAACAATAGGAATACAATTTCTTTTATCAAAAAAATGTATCCACAGAGTAATGTAAGTTGTGCACTAAAATATACTAACCATTCATTAAACTAAACATTTTCAACTTTTGTAGACCAAAGTTTCCTTGTAGTCCGCACCAAGAACAATTCATTGCTAATTTATTTGTAAAAAGCCGACTTAACACCCTTTTTACAAAGTTTTTTACTTTAACTCCACCGATGGTTTTCATAAACATTTTCTAAAATATTTAAAATACCTATTGTATTACATTTTTCTTTTTTAAATATTATTAATTTAAATAATTATTTACAAATTGTTTTTCAAATTCAGGACTATTTTCCAATCTTAAATCAACATTTATTATTTCTGATGGTTCTTTCATTGGAAATAGAGAGACAAATTCATCATTTAACGGTTTTTGTTGCATAATATTTTGATTTCCATGCTTCAACTCTTCTTCTATTTTATACAACCTACTATCAATTCGTTTAACATATTCCAGAACAGATTTTAAAATAATACTGTTGCCATCATTGGTCACTATTGAAAAAAAAATTATATTATAGTTTTGGTTTTTTAAATTTTCAATTTAAATTTAGTTTCAAACGGAAACTAATAAACCAAACCTTAATTAAAAAAAAATATTACATTGAAAAAAAATACATCAAGATTAATTAATCTTAAAGTTGGCCCGTTTGATAGTATTACATTTCCTATATATTATTAAACATAAAAATGTGTAGACTTACCACTTACATATACCTTAATAGTTAATAGTGATTATAGTAGGTGTAGGTATATGCTTATAGACAGCTATTGTACACCCAACCGACAACAATATATATTATAACACAACACTTTTATAGTTTTATTAGTTAGGTACCTATTTTAAAAACAAATAACGGTGCAAATGAAATAGGTACTTAAAAGTTATAACACTAAAACACGGTGATTACGATGAGACCATTGAGATCGTACGGAAAAATGAAAATAATAAGCGAATGAATGTCAATAGTCAATACCTACTCAATTGTCGACAGCATAGCGCGTAACTGTAATAAAGTAAATAAGTAATATATAATTCGGTTATTCGGTATTCTTATAGGTTAGGTTAATATATGCTTCTTGCCTTTTGCGGTCTACGATATAAAAATATCAGCTTATAATAAATAAAATATATAAATATATATTAATTTATACAACAATTCCAACTCGCCTGCGACTTATATGCGCCGTCGATAAGAGTTCAATAAAGTTCTATAACATTGGAAAACCCAATGTAGTAGGACTACGTGTATACTATATACCTATATATTACAATGTCACATGTGGTACCTACATATAACTTTACATGGAGGTAAATTATTGATAAACCATTAACATCTAGATTGTAATGTTAATTACAAATCACATAACTCACAAGTAACTTTTAAATGTGAATGAAGTTCCATGTCATGTCATCATTAAACATTGCATGCACTTAAATTTAGTAAGGTATCAGCGGAGTTCAATATCACTTTACATTCCTATAACTTCACCAATACGTAACATATCCGTTACATTGTGAAGTTAAATTTTTAACTCAAAATCTACGTCTCAGCGAGGTCAGTGTCACACATTTGCACACTGGGATTTGTGGGGATTTTAAAATAACAATAAATCCAGTATTAGAAGGGACCGAATATCCGCTTCCAAAAATAGAACATTTGTATGCAAATATTAGTGGTTCAAAATATTTTTCAAAAATAGATTTAAAAGACGCATACCAACAAATGGTTATTAAAGAATCTGATCGCAAATATACCACTATTAATACACACAAAGGTTTATTTAGCTATACCCGTAACCCTTTCGGTATAAAATCATCGGCAGGGGAGTTCCAAAAAGCTATGGAAACTTGCACAGCAGGTCTTGAGGGCATAGGTATATTCCAAGATGATATAATTGTTGCAGGATCTACTATCACAGAGCACAATGCTCGTCTAGAAAAATTACTAAATGTATTGTCAAATACAGGTTTAAGAGTAAAGTTGAATAAGTGCAAATTTATGCAAAAATCAATTGAATATTTGGGTCACAGGTTAGATGAAAATGGTTTACACACACTAACAAAACACACAGATGTTATAAGCAACGCAACTGTCCCAGAAAATAAAACATTGCTAAAATCATTTTTAGGTTTAGTTACGTATTATATAAAATTTATACCAAACGCTGCAAATATTTTAAAACCATTGTACATGCTTTTACGCAACGGCAATGAATGGAATTGGACACCAGAATGTGACAAAGCATTCAATAGAGTTAAACAAATTTTAATTTCGAAACCCGTTTTAGCACATTATGATCATAATTTTCCGTTAAAACTCGTAGTAGACGCATCATCGTATGCTCTAGGTGCAGTAATTTCGCATGTATACCCAGATCGAACAGAAAAACCTATAGCCTATGCATCAAGAGTTCTGTCTGAGTCAGAGTGTAAATTTCCACAAATTGAAAAAGAAGCTTTGGCAATTATTTACGGCGTTACAAAATTTTACGACTATTTATACGGTAGGCATTTCCTATTAGAAACTGACCATAAACCGTTAATATACATTTTTGGCGATAAAAAAGGCATCCCAATCTACGCTGCTAATCGTTTACAACGATGGGCCTATGTTCTATCATCATTTGATTTCGAAATAAAATATGTAAAATCTGAAAATAATACTGCCGATTTTTATCACGAATTAAAATTTCAAAATCAAAAATCGATAATCAAAACGAAGAATGTATTAGTCTTAATTTTATCCACGAACAATCACCTTTCACTCTAGACTGGTCTAAAATAAAAATTGAAACATGCAGAGACCCAATTCTCGCCAAGGTATTAAACGCAGTCAAAACAGGAGAATGGAACAGTGATTTTTCTAACAAATTAGAACTTAAATCTTATAATTCACGAAAAACTCAAATCTCAATGGAACAAGGATGCCTATTATGGGGTTACCGTGTTATTATACCAGCTAAATTTCGAAATAATATACTAAGCGAACTTCATTCATGCCACATGGGTTCTTCTAGTATGAAAAGTTTAGCGAGATCATATTTTTGGTGGCCAGGAATGGATAAGGAAATCGAAAATATTACGCAAAATTGCGACAATTGTATTAACGTTAGGCAAAACCCACCAAAATCTATTATATCTCCTTGGAAGTGGCCAGAAAAACCGTGGACTAGAGTGCATTGCGATTTTCTCGGACCATTTCAAAATAAATATTTTTTTGTCATAGTTGACGCAACCACAAAATGGTTAGAAGTATTTCAAGTAAATTCCATGACAGCAGAAATTGTCATTCAAAAATTTTCAGAAACTATAGCACGATTTGGCATTCCAAAAACAATTACATCAGACGGCGCAAAATGTTTCACAGGTTTTGAATTTCAAGCATATTGCAAAAATCTAGGTATTAGACATATGACAGGTGCACCATTTCACCCAGAATCGAACGGCTGTGCTGAATCGGCAGTCAAAACAGTAAAAAATTTCTTTAAAAAATGCTCGTCTGCACAATCCCAATTAAATAAATTTCTCTTGATGTATCGTAATACACCGCATTCAACAACACGAGAAACGCCAGCTCAGCTAATGTTAGGTCGATCAACACGTTTACAATTTGACGCGTTAATGCCAAATACAAGCGAAGTAGTTATTGAGCGACAAATATCACAAATAAACAATGGTGGTAATAGGGCAGTATCTTTTAATATAGGCGATAATGTATTAGCTAGAGATTATAGGAATACTAACAATAAATGGCAAAAGGGTAAAATTATCAAATGCATTAGTTACAACATGTATGACATAGAACTTGATGACGGGACTATTTGGAAAAGACATAATGATCAACTACTCATCGATAAATCGTCAACACATTCAAATAATTCTATTTCTCTTACACCGGCTAGACAAACAAATGAAAATTCTAAAAATACTGAAACAGTAGGTGAAAATCAAAATCCCGATCCGGTCGATCCCGTAATAGTAAATAAAACACCCAGACCAATTAGATCTAGAAAACCACCTCAGCGATATTCTCCAAGTGATTATGCATAGTGCAATAATTGCAATAATTAATTATTAATTATATCAATTAATATAAATAATAAATAAATAATAATAATAACTACCTACTAAAACTACTAACCTAGTAATTAAGCACTATACAAAATTACAAAATACTGTATATTTTTTTTTATTATTATTTATTTTTTTTAAAGGAAAGAGATGTTGCATATTCAGCATTTATAATTTATATTGTATACTAAACGTTTATATTAATAATAATAATCATAAGTATCATATTACGATCGGTGGGGATTGTCCATCGGTCATTAGCAAGTAGACAATATTAATGTACGTCATTACGATTTATATGTTTGACAATAAAAAAAGACTATAATTCACGTTTGTGTTATTATTCATATTAATGATACACAACATGTGGTATGGACTGTTAAACTGTTTAATAAATCATGTTTTAAAAGTTCAACTTTTTCATTATGTTCGTAAGATATTACAACCCATTTATAAATCATCTGTATTTATTCTAAATAATAATGGAAAAATTGTTTCACTAGCTTAAAATGTTTGTGTAAAATCAAAAATTAATAACGAATAATTCAGTAATGCTTTGCTGTACATTGTCATTATTTTGACGTTCATTTGGAAAAATTAAATTAAAATTTATCAAAAATTATTTGTTAACCCCTCAGCCTCCCCCGACAAAAAAAATTTTGCATAGTACGCCATTGTATAAACTATACCTAAATGGCTATATCTAAAGCGGTAAACTCCAAAAACCACATACTTTTGATAAAATACAGGACAAAACCGCACACATTTAACTGTTATGATAAAATTTAAAGTATTAAATAATTTATTTTTCTAAACTTAAACGTCAACTTTTAATTTTTCTTTTGATTTATCTATTTTCTTTATACATTTTTACTTTTTTTAATTTTTATATATTTTTTTCATGGCTAGTATTTGTAATTTTTGTATGTAAATTACTAATACATTTCGGTCCAAAATATTGAACTTAATCTATATCATTGATTTCTGCGGTACAGGCAGTGAGTCAGGCACACACGTTATACTGAAATTTCAATAGCTTGAATATCCAAACCTATTTACATATTAAAATATTATTACAGATACCTTATTGTAGGTATCTTATTGTAGGGTACCTAATAGGTCGTTTCCCAGCTAGAATAGGGAAAATCCAACTTCCAATCGGATTATCACATCGCGGCGGCGGAGCCGTCTCTGCGTTATCTCTACCACCTTATCATTTTTTCGTCGGTTGGACTTTACTAAAATCCGTCAAATCATCGCCTTTATAGGAACCCCTTTTCGACCGTGTTCCGGTCCGTTCGGACCTTATTCGTGCGGCTCATACAGTTCGACACCCGTACGTCTCCAGTTTTCTTTCGTGCCACGTCCCTGGCGGTCACAAAGAGTGTTTCCGGCCGGTCGTCCGTCGCGCTTATTTCTCGCTATTTTCGTTTTTTTCTCGTTTCGTTTGGTGTTTTTGCACCCCGTTCGGTCTCTATTCTCTCGGTTGACGTCGTTTCCGAGCCGTAGGTATTCGGTTTTCGTCTGAAAACGATTCGTGCACTCCGCGATCGCGTCCAGAACTGACGGCGCCAGCTGGGCGGCTGTAGAAACGTTTTTTAGTTATTTCATATCCGTTTCGTGTTAATCAACGCAGTATGCTCTCTATTCGCTCGGCCCACGTCTTCTGAAAGCCGCTGTTGGGCGGTTTGTACTCGAAATCGGTACGAAGCCTTCGCTATTGTGTTTGCAAATAGAGGCGTGCCCAGGATCTAAATGTAGGACAAGCCCGGTTATAATTATTTTAATTGATATAGGTACAGTTAATGATGTGAAAGATATTAATAATAACTATTTGAAAACAGGATAAACCCGGGCCTACCTGCTGGGCACGCCACTGTTTGCAAACCTACAATGGATGGGACACAAACGTTTATCGACAACGTTCGAATACTTCTACAGAGAATATATTATTAAAAATTTGATTATATATTACACTATATCAGTAAGTGTATACGAATAGCTACTCGGTCACACCATAGGTTGCTTATTTTGGTAATTATATGCTTGATTTAGCATAAAAATTGTGTAAAATATACATGGTAAGAAGACGTCTGTTGATGACGTACGTATCAGTCTGTATGTACTGTTTCAGATATTGTATGTAGATATTATTTTAAATCATTAATTCTGTAGATATAAATAAGGGTTTATACGGTGAGCTGTCTAGGTAGTTAATTAATTTATATAATATCACACCTTTTGATTTTGTATTCCAAAAAACAAGTTTTTAATACTATACTGGATTACTTTATCTACACATTTAATGTCCTCGCTAGTCATAATACAACCTTTTGTCATACTATCTTAGCTCAGGTCGACAATGGATGTCACAGAAATTTTTATCTACAACGTTCAGACACTTCAATGGAGAGTGTAATTTTGTTGTATTAAATTTTTTGGGTGTGTTAATTGATTGAGATCATAAAATAGCTACTTGGTCACACTATAAGTTGCTTATTCTGGTAATTATAAATTTAATGTAGCATACAAATTGTGTAAGTCTGTAAGTACAGATACTATATTATAATATATCATAATAAATAAAATATACCTAACCTTTATATATTTAAAAGTTTTTAGATAGGTTTGTTTGTCAAGGTAGGTAAATTGTATAGTAATATAATATTTATTTGTATACTATTTGATATAACTTATATAGGTAGGTGTATCATGTATATTTATTTAATTATGAGAATTAAATCAAATTAACAATTAGATAATTGATAAATAATAAATTAATTAATTTATAAACACAGCTGCATTAATACTAAATGCTTAATGCTTAATATTGGATTTTGTTATCTACATAAATTAAGCAATGCACCTAAATTGTTTAACGTTGGCTCAATTATGTGGTTCTTTTGTATTTAAATAAACCTATTAAAAGACAATAATATACCTAGGTACATGAACTTAATGCAGAACAATACATATAATGCTATACTATGCATGTATACTTAGAGAAAAAAATCTTTTATTTTTTAACTAAACACATCACAAATTCCTATGTATTAATTATTTATTTAATAATTATTTAAATTACTTATGTAGGAAACATTTAATTTGTTATCATGGTCACAGACTAAATAGTCTGTGTCTTAGTTCATATTACAAGGTTAATGAAGAAAGCAACATAGAATTATTAAAAACACGAGGTACTCGAGTTAATGATTAATGAATATTATATATTGAATTACACGATAATAATTTGTATAACAGGTGAATTTCGATAGGTCAGACTATTTCTAAGATAATTCTTATTTTTTTTTTTGTCCCTAGGTAATTATTTTAATTAATTCAAGTTTTAATCACAGACTATTCCAATAGCATAATAAATAACAATACATTGGAATTTGTGATGTGTTTAGTTAAAAAATAAAAGATTTTTTTCTCTAAGTATACATGCATAGTATATCATTATATGTATTGTTCATTAAGTACATGTACCTAGGTACATTATTGTCTTTTAATAGGTTTATTTAAATACAAAAGAACCATGTAATCGAGCCAACGTTAAACAATGTAGGTGCATTGCTTAATTCATGTAGATAACAAAATCCAGTATTAGGCATAAAGCATTTAGTATTAATAAAGCTGTGTTTATCAATAAATTATTTATCAATTATCTTAATGTTAATTTGATTAAATTCTTATAATAATATAAATATACATGACACACCTACCTATATAAGTTATATCAAATAGTATACAAATTAACATTATATTACTATACAATTTACAAACAGGCGAATCTCAATGGCTCGGACTTTGATAACTCTTATATTTTGTTTCCCCTAGGTAATTATTTTAAATAATTCAAGTTATGTAAGTCAACAAATACATAAGTCGAATTAAATTTTATCTCCCTTAACATTTGAGTTATCGAGACTCAACTGTATTTATAAAATTGTTTTTAAAATGGCCAGATTTGTAGTAAATAGGAATTGTATCGAATCGAGGTTTAAAAAACTAAAATAATTTACATGTAAAGTGATTTATAAATGAAATATAAAAACTTATTTAATATAAAAAAAATAAGTAACTAATAGTAGTCTTCAAAAATGAACCACTAGTCTGTCACTGGAAGGCTTTTATAGTGTCTCCGGTCTCCATTTTAAGTGATAACGCAGTATCACCATCGCCAATCTCTTTACTATTCCATTGAAACTTCGTGGATGTTCTATCGACACCCTAAAATATTAAAATGTTCAATGAATTAAAAAATATTGAAATTATAAACTGTAAACCAACACATAGGCTTAGTTAATACCATACTCTATAAAAATAAGGACAGACCAGTCAGAAGATAACAGATCGCTGATATTCATAAATTGGCCTAACGAACTCGCCCTACAGCCATGGGCCACAATCATTAGAAACTAATTCACAAATTATGCCGAAAGTTAAGTTATCATAAGCAAGGGCGGTCTTTTTTTATTTTGAATAGAATAAAGTTTTACACATAAATAACAATATTAATATTAATAAGTAAAATAAAAATTCAAAATTACATATATTTTAAAATGTTATAATAATATTACTTTTTAGTAAACACGATATGCAGATAACGGAATTGAAACCAAGAAGGGATTTTTTTGAACGTCAAGTAACTTTTTAACTAATTGGTATAAATAACTTATGTTAACTATTGAATACAGTTATTTTTACCTAATTAAATAGTAAGCGCCGATTAATTGGGCAACAATTACTAGTTACTCACAGCAACTACCAAACATCCTTAAAGTAATAGGCCTATTCGTGCACAAATAAAATTGATGATCAGGCTACAATTTGGACTTTTTACTTTCTGGCAAGTGAAAATGTTTTGCGTAATCAACATAGCTACTACAATTTCTAGTGCGCCGACGATCAGTAGTAGTCATTATTTGGGTTTAATATCTCAAATGGCATCGCTAATCAGATTAGTCACCACATGCACATGACTTTGTTTGCTGACAATCAATGAATAAATTTGCACAATATAATCGACAACTAAGTGAATGCTTAATTAAATACATTCTATTTCTCAATAATTTTTGATTTAAAATATTACATGGTAATTTAAACTAAAATGCAGTAACTAGAATAATATGATTACAATAAATAAAATATTTTTTAACAGTTTATACTTACAGCTTTCTCACAATAAGTATCCAACAGTTTTTTAAGCAATGTAGTTTTTTTTATTTTGAAAAGCATACGCTCTTTCTTCCGACGAAGCACTATCAAAGTTATCCATTCAGGAGCATCCTATAATACATGACTTTATTTTAATATTAATTGGTGGGTATAAACACTGATAAAATTTTAATTTGTACCAAATTAGTTCACAGTCAAACGTTCTAATTTTGAATAGATTCTAAGAACATTAAACAATATAAACATAATAATGATAACGAGGCGACAAGACCCGCTGGGCCACCCGTCGATACGGGACCAGTCTCAGGTGTTGGACATCGTCAAACACGCCGTAACTCGTATTATAGATTATTGTAACTATATTGTAGTTTATAGCAACTATTATTAATACTTACACCATTATTCTTGGCCATTCTTGTAGATTCCTGATTTTTATGGGTAGGCACTGAGTAACTAAATTGGCAAACTAGTTATACGATAGCGGCTGTTAACTGTGAATTGAATTTTCCTATGAAAAAACAGTAAACAAAATTTAGTACAATTTCGATTTGTGGTTCGTACTTTGTTGCCGGCTAGAATGGTTACTCAAACACCTGACCAGACGCCGATGTCCACGAGCAAATAAACAAACAAATGGAAGAGAAATGCGATATACCCAGGGTTGCCAGATTCTCAAACCGGTATTCTCGTAATGTGGTTATCAAATTTTCGTATTTTCAATGAATTCTCGTATCACTAAAAAAAATGTTTGGCAAAGAACACATCTAAAAACCTATGTCACGCGTGTGTTAGACAAAAACAGAAAATAACAGTATTGAATACCTTTAAAAGGATCGTCATTCACAGGACACAACCATATTTTTAACTCTTCAACATTAGGCCATTCTGACCGATGAAATGTACTATTTTCAGAGTTCTCGTAAAAAAATATATTACTTTGTTGAATTATATCTCAAAAGAATAAATAGTTTAAATTAATACATTTCTTGCAAATTTACTAAAGTTTGTATTCAATGAATTGTTTTCAATTTTTAAGCCAATTATTATTTTTAGATAACAATTGGTCAATGGTATATAATCATGCAGACTATTTACATCTAATGAACAAACTGTTCAAAAAGATAATAAAACTGAATGTATAGCCGCCAATAAAATAAGTTTTATACATTAAGAAGCGTATCCTTATTACTGATTGTTAAACTTAATTTATTATTTTGAATGTGCTATTATTCGTGTATAAACTATTATTAAACTATTATCTAACAAAATTTAAACTTAACTTTATACTACCTATTGACAATAATGAACAGAAAACATAGAACTACTAAGACCGCAATGACACATGACTCTAAAAATTAACCTCACAATACTTAATAACATTTTATTAGGTATAAGTAGATAACAAAAATAGAAAGACCAATGCTCATAATTGTTCTAGTAGATACCTAATTATAGTTCTGATTGAAAGATAAATACATACAATTAGAAATAGGATAAATGTTCAAATATCGATTTGACTTCTTACGATTCTATACAACGGAGGGACTTTGAACAATTTAATGAATAGTTTATGTTTGTAATTTCTGTAAGTTAAATTGTATAGTTTTGTTGAAAACAATAAAATAGATTTAGAATTTTGGTTCTTAAAAATACTTGTTTAAATTATGTTATTTAATAATGTGTAACAATAAAATGAAATAATAATTTATAAATGCTAAATAGTTTATTACTTAATAATAATAATTTTGATAACATCAAGGTGTTTAGAAGGAAATAATATGAACAATAAAAAAAAAAAAAAATCATATTTAATAAGATTTTTTTTCATTATATCATCACTCTAATTTACCCTGTTTTGAGTTTACAGCACAAGTTGATACATCAAACTGTCTTGAAAAAAATTGAACAATCCGAAAATGATACTTAAAATGGGGGGTTGCCATTTAAAAAAAATAAAGTTTTTTTGCGCAGGCGCAAAATACATGAGTTAAAACAATTTTAAGTCATAGGAATTTTCGATTAGTCTACTGTAATGTCTAATATTTTTTTTTAAATATAATCTGGTTTCGTAATTTTTTTTTTTATAGTAATTATACACATTTATTTTGTTTGTTTTACATTTTAATATTATGTAAATTTTTTTTTGTTATTTACTTTGATTGTTTTAATCAATTGTGTATGTTATTCACTTTTCCATTTGTTATATGATAAATATAGTATTCCAATTTATAATGCAATTTATTATTATTCATCCTTAGTTAAGTATTATCAGTATTTATACCTATAACACCTCAATATATAAAAAAAAATTGTAATAATAATTTTTATCGAACTACATATTAAACTTAAGGTAAAACAAACTTTAAATGTATGTAATTTAATCTACAGTTAATGAGTGGATTAAGGAAAAATATAATACTTATTAAGGTTTAATTAACATACAATTTCAACAATTACACAAAAAGTAAAATAAATTTTGATAATCGATTTTTACAAAATCAAGAAGAAATGCAAAAGAAAAATAACATAGAAATCAACAAAATTAGAAACTATACTTGGTATGCATAGTCGAGCAAATATCAATGTAGTGGATTAAGTGTATATAATTAAACAGTTTGATAATAATATAATGACAGCATTAGGAAAATAAATATATTTTAACAAAACATCAAACTTACAATTTACAAAGAAAAGAAAGATCAACTGCAGGTAACACTGCTGATTTATAGAAATAATATTTAGGTATAGCTCTTTTATTTTACTTATCAGTGAAAAATAGTTATACTTATTATTAAGTCAAGTTCTATAATATTATTCTGTTTACTAATAATATAGTTAGGAGGCAATGCAGAAAAGCGAAAACGTATTTATTTTTCATACTATGTTTAATGCAAATTACATAATTTAATATGATTTATTTTAAATGATGAACTTAAAGTTAAAAAGCCTAATGAAGTATCATTGAAATCTAGTATGCAACAGAAAAAACTCATAATTGCTAAAGACCCTGTATGATCTCCATTAAAATGTTCAATTATTGAATCTTCATATGGAAATAATTTCATTCTTAAAAAAAAAAAAAATATAATATACCTATCTATAAATATCCATTACTTATATGTTTTAGCACTTTTACATCAACTCCAGTTCCTCAAAAAACTGACCAATTTATCACAGATATTAAAAATTTGATTTCTAATACGAAATACAACGACAATCAAATAGGTAATAGTAGTGTTTCTTCAAAAGATGATGTTAATGCAATCACTAATCATTATAGCAATTATATACGCCTATAAAATATATTTCTAGTGCATAAATTATAAACATTAATTCATTAATTAATGCAGCCAAATTCCTTTAACTACAAAAACAGCTGTTTCTTCTCAAAATATTGTGGATGATAATAGTTGTTTAAACAGTAATATCATTGCTAAAAAAGATAGCCCACATTTATCATTTGGTAATCATTATACATTTTACTATACGTTTTGTTTTTTATTTTAAAAGTTAAAACCTAAATCTTTACCTCTTTTGTTATTTAAGTATTCAATTTTGAAATCCTAATGAAAACTAAGTTTAAAAAAAAGTAATTATATTTAATAGCAGCCATTACTCCTACCTACATGTTTATACATGTTTACTATGTACTATTTTCAAAGTTATCGTAAAAAAATATATTACTTTAAATTATATCTCAAAAGTATAAATAGTTTAAATTAATACATTTCTTGCAAATTTACTGCATTTTGTATTCAATGAATTGTTTTTCTTATTTAAACCAATTATTATTTTTAGATAACAATTGGTCAATGGTATATTTTCATGGCCAGCCCATTTACATCTTATGAATAAACTGTTAAAAAAGGTAATAAAACTGAATGTATAACTTTAGATAAGACATTTTTAACAAATATTTTAACTATACCTACTTAAAATTATATAGCCACCAATAAATTAAGTTTTGTAGGCACTATAACCTAACCTTAAAATAATTATTATTATTATTATTATTATTATTATCAATTACTTTTAAGCAATACTAGCTGACACAGTGATGTTCTGTTCTGTTCTGAATGTTTTCTTTTTACTTATGTTAATAAACTAAGGCACTATAATATATTGAAGTTGTTTGTTTTAAATTATTTTTACCTATAATTTATCAGAAGTGGGATCAGAAGTCAGTTCTGAACATCTCAACATATCCATTTCGATCGACTGTTCGGATACATGTATTAATCTATTGCTGTTTATTGTAAATTTAAATACACGTGTTCAGTCAATTCAAGTAAAATGGATAGTCAGTGTTTGCGCATTTTTCATTATACAGTCCACTACTCTATTATCATTTATACTCTACTATCATTTATACATATTATCATTTATATTATCAGTTGATATGTTCAATAAAATATTGCCTTGGCAGTAGTTCAGTCAGTTAACGAAAAACCATGTGTACAATTTGTCTCAGTTTAAGTTCATAAACACCTAACAGGTATTCCAAAACATTTGGTCCAATCGAGTCGGATTTTCATCCATTTTCATCCGTTTTTATGTATACCTGTTACGCGAAGTTACATTTACAGTTCGATTTACAGTCATGTCAGCCAAAACCTTAAGCAACAAATACAAACTCATCGTCAAGAAAAGGGATCGTTTTTCAGCGGAGAATGTGTCTCACTTAAACTCAGAGCAAACAAAAATTCAATTAGAATTGCTAGAACAAGCGTTCGACATTTATAATAAAGAGTTTGAGCAATTTACATTGACTGTTGAAGATGATAAGATTGATACTTACATAGAAGCATTGGAAGAAGTAAGTGACATTTATGCACATACTAAGGCAATTTTATTAACACATATACACAAATCAGAAGAAGACATTAAACCAAAAACATTACCACATGACAGCAATGTACATCAATTGATAAAACTTCCACCCATTAATATACCTACATTTGATGGCAAGTTTGAAGAATGGTACTCCTACCGTGATCAATTTATGTCTATTGTTCATAATAATAAAACTATTGATGATGTGCATAGAATGTATTATTTGAAGACCAGTCTACAAGGTCAAGCAGCGGAAGTCATTGCAACCTTATCGTTAACTGCTCTAAACTATAAGGAAGCATGGTCGCTACTCGTTAATCGATATGATAATAAGCGTCTCATAGTACAAAAACATTTGCACCACTTATTATCACAACCTGTCCTAAATGGTGAATCAGTAAACGCTTTAAGAAGTCTGTTAGACGTTACCAGTAAACATTTATCAGCTCTTAAGGTACTAGAACTTCCAGTGAAACATTGGGATGCAATATTAGTGTATATTGTATCTAACAGATTACCAAGTAACATAAGGCAAACCTGGGAAATAGACAATTGTAGGTCAAGTGAGTTGCCATCATGGCAGAATTTATACATGTTCATTGAAAAGCGCATACATGCACTAGATGTTGTGCAACTTAAAGTTAATAATACCTTTAAAGGCAAACAAATTACTCGGACGACTACACATGCTGCACTAACAAATGATTCATCAAATAACCAAGGAAAGAAAACATGTCCTGTATGTTTTCAAGGCCAACATTCGATATATCAGTGTCCAACGTTCATGCAAGCTACACCTAAGGACCGTAAAGCACTAATCATAAAAGCAAAACTGTGTTTAAATTGTCTATGGTATTCTCATCATACAAATCAATGTTCAAGTAGCAAGGTATGTAAGATATGTACATTAAAACATCATACTCTTCTTCATATAACATCAGACCATACATCACATCTCACTAGTGACAAAACAATGGTTACAAACAAGACATCTGGCGAGCAAGAGGTTCAAGCTGCCTCAACAGAGATTGCTAACAACGTTGTGGTTCATCACGGCACTACTCAATCAACAATTACATCTACAACTTTATTAGCCACAGCCTTAATACACATACATGGTACTAATGGTCAGACAGAAATGTGTCGTGCGCTATTAGATTCTGGTTCCCAGTCTCACTTCATATCATCAGCATTGGCTAAACGTCTACATTTGAAACGCCAGAAGCATAATGTAACCATAGATGGTATCTCTAACACTACAACAAGTGTGCGGGAGATAACAACATTTGACATCTCATCTTGTACTAAATCAAAACAATACAAATTAAATGCTCTGGTTACACCTAAAATTACAATAAACCTGCCTACAAATAAAATAGACATCTCTGAATGGAAACATTTAAATAATCTACCCTTAGCTGACCCAACATTCTATAAACCAGGTAAAATTGATTTGTTAATTGGTGCTGAGTTGTTCTTTAGGCTGCTAAAGACGGGTCAGTCATGCGAAAACAAAGGATGGCCTACACTCCAGAACACTGAACTGGGATGGATTATTGCTGGCGGTTATGAACTACCGCTTAAGGGAAACACAAGTGAAAACGTCACCTGTCTCAGTACCGCAGTTCTATCTACTTTAGATGCAGCCGTTCAAAACTTCTGGAACATTGAAGAGATTCCTAGAGCTACTCACATGACTAAAGAAGATTTGGTTTGTGAAGAGCATTTTATAAAAACACATTACAGAGAGAAAAGTGGACGTTATGTGGTACGTCTACCGTTCAAAGAGCCACCACCTGCTGTGAACGACTCATATCAAGTAGCCATAAGCAGATTTAAAAGAGTCGAACGAGCTCTCAAAGGGCAACCAACTTTGTGGATAATGTATAAGGACTTTATGGATGAGTATGAACATTCCAACCACATGAAATTAGTTCAACCAGGTGAGCAACAACCTTTGATCTATTTGCCACATCATCATGTGTGTCGTTTGGATAGTTCTTCTACAAAACTAAGAGTTGTCTTCGACGGATCAAGTAAGATGAATGATGGGTGTTCGCTTAACGATCGATTATATCGTGGTAATAAATTGCAAAAGAACATTGTTGATGTCATTACACATTTCAGATTTCCAGCCCTTGTGTTTACCGCAGATATACGTCAAATGTTCCGGCAGATACAAGTTCACGAGGAAGATCAGCAGTTTCAAGGTATCGTATGGAGAGATGATTCATCGAAACCCATACAGAGTTACAAACTTTCAACAGTGACATATGGATTGATCACCTCACCATATCATGCCTTACGTGTCTTAAAACAATTAGCACTGGATGAGCAAGACAACTACCCAATAGGATCGAAGATCTTATTAAATGACTTTTATGTTGATGAAGTCATGACTGGTGGTGATAATCTAAGTGAAGTATTACATAAAATTCAAGAACTTATAGCATTATTAAATCACGGAGGTTTCGAGCTGCGCAAATGGGCAAGCAACCACCGTGAAGCCTTACAACACATACCCTCTGAACACCAAATTAAAGAGATTTCATTCAAAGAAGATATAGATTCCACAATAAAAATATTGGGTATCAATTGGAACACAACAAATGACACATTCACATTTAAGGCGGAACCAATGAAAGTTATCTCTCATCTAACCAAAAGGGAACTATTATCTGAAATAGCAAGAAACTTTGATCCTTGTGGTTGGTCGGCGCCCCTAGTAGTTGTTGCTAAATTAATAATGCAACAATTGTGGCAAGAGCGCTTAGAGTGGGATGACCACATTCCCCAAAACTTATTAAACGCTTGGAGAATACATAGAACATCATTCAAATTTTTAAACACATTTGAAGTACCACGACATATAATGAATTCATCAGCACACAGTACATTTGTACTGCACGGTTTCAGTGATAGCTCTGAAAAGGCCTATGCCGCTGTAGTCTACCTCGTCTCCACTCAAGAACATTCAGCACCCATGTTGCTAACAGCAAAAACGCGAGTTGCACCAATCAAGAAAATGACCATTCCAAGATTGGAGTTATGTGGTGCGCTGTTACTTGCTGAGCTTACTAACGCCCTACTTCAATCGACCAACATAAACATACAATCAGTAAATTTGTGGTCAGATTCAATTGTTACATTACATTGGATTGGTAGTGATCCAGCTAGGTGGCTGACGTTTGTCTCAAATAGGGTAGGACAGATCCAAACCTTGATGCCATCAGCGGTTTGGCGATACGTTCCTTCTGCAGACAATCCAGCAGATGTGGCCTCAAGAGGCTCAAATGGCCAAGAGCTTACTACAAATCAGTTATGGTGGAATGGTCCCAGGTGGCTTACTACCCCTGCAGAGTGGCCAGTAGCAGACAATTATGAAAATTCTACATTTAACATTGAAGAAAGAACAGTGCAATGCAGTATGCCAATAACAACCACATCAGGCACTTCATCAAGTTTACAACTGCTGACTCGCCATTCAAATCTAGAACGGTTATTGAGAATTGTGTCTTATATCATTAGATTTTGCAGGAACTGTAGACCCAAGGCCAACCAGACTGTTGGAAGCTGTGCTGTGAGTGAAAGGCGCCAAGCAATGGAGTACTGGATACGTGCAGTGCAAGGAGCAGAATTTGTCATGGAATTAACCTCCCTGAGTCGACAACAGAATGTAAGAACCAATAGTCAACTTGCTGGTTTAAATCCCTTTATAGATGAAAAAGGAATATTAAGAGTTGGCGGTCGTCTCAAACATTCAGAATTGGGTTATAACATGAAACATCCTATTATTCTACCAAAAAATCACTCCTTCACTACAATGATCATCAACCAAGTGCACCTACATAACTTACATTCAAGCTTGTCGGTTACTATGACCCTTCTTAGACAAAGATATTGGATCATACACAATAGAAGCTCTGTCAAAAAGGTGTTACATAACTGTATTAAATGTTATCGATTTCGAAAAGCAACATGTCACCAACTTATGTCTAATCTACCTACATCCAGAATTACACCAGCAACTGCCTTTGAAAGAGTAGGAGTCGACTTTGCCGGCCCATTCAATGTCAAATCCAAATTGCGCTGTCGTACCTTCACAAAATCCTACCTAGCACTATTCATATGTTTGACTACTAAGGCAGTACATTTAGAAAAGGTAGATGGACTAAGTACTGAAGATTTTATTGCTACATTAAGACGCTTTATTGCTCGTCGAGGACATCCAAGTATCATTAGCAGCGATAATGGAACAAACTTTACTGGTACAAACAACAAATTATGTGAGCTGTATAAACTAGTTCAGCAATCTGATCATCAGAACTCAGTTACATTATTCTGTCAGTCAAAGGAAATAAAATGGAAATTCATTCCACCTGCTTCGCCTCATCATGGAGGGTTGTGGGAATCAAATATAAAGTCTGCCAAGGGTATTCTAACTAAGGTTACAGGAGGTATGTGCTTTACTGCGGAAGAGCTAAACACCTTGTTTTGCCAAATTGAAGCGATTCTAAACTCCAGACCACTTCAAGCTGTCTCCATGGATACCACTGACTATTCAGCTTTAACCCCTGGGCACTTCCTTATAGGACGGCCACTTCTAGCCTTGCCAGAACCAGAACTAACGGAAGTTCCTATGAACCGTTTGTCTAGATGGAACCTCATACAACAACTTCAACAGGGATTCTGGAAACGGTGGACATCCGAATATTTGTGTTCATTACAGAACAGACCAAAGTGGCAATTTACTCAACCTGACCTACAAGTGGGCGACCTTGTCATAGTTAAGGGCATTCAGACTTCACCTACACAGTGGCCTTTAGCTCGAATCACTCAACTGCTTCCAAGTACCAGTGATGGCCAAGTGAGAGTGGTTAAAATCCGTACTGCTGCAGCTGAGCTGACAAGACCCATCACAAAGTTAATCAAGTTGCCTATTAATCAATAATTAATTAATAATTGTTAAATATTTTTGTAATTATTATTATTTAATTCATCTCATATCATGTATGGTTTATTATTTATTTATTTATTTATTTTTATATTGTTTATATTATGCTGTCTGCTTAAGACACCTTTTATAATTTTGTTGAAGCCCTTCGGTCCTCAACGGGGGGAGTATGTTTGCGCATTTTTCATTATACAGTCCACTACTCTATTATCATTTATACTCTACTATCATTTAGACATATTATCATTTATATTATCAGTTGATATGTTCAATAAAATATTGCCTTGGCAGTAGTTCAGTCAGTTAACGAAAAACCATGTGTACAATTTGTCTCAGTTTAAGTTCATAAACACCTAACAGGTATTCCAAAACAGTCAGTAAGATGAATCGAGATTACAAGGCAAAATTGAAACATTTTTTGTTGGACCTGACGATGTTTTTAAAGCCTATGATAATAATCGTGATGCTGGTGGTAGTAGTAACATTACACCAGAAGCTAAGGTCAGTACCGACTATGTTTTGAAATAATTAATGAAACAGAACGAAATGCTGATGAACTTAATTGCATTACAAACAAATAATTCAAAAAAACAAATCTAAAGTTATACCAGTTTTACCTGATTTGAATACATTATTACTTAGTTTTACAGGAAAAAGTAATAACAACGATACTTTAGATTGGTTAGATACTGTGAATAATATAGCAAATCTCCATAAATGGCCTGATAACATTAAGATTAAAACTGCATGTACTTGTCTTGATGGTCCAGCTAAACAATGGTTCATAGATCGAGGAGTTTTCAATTCTTGGAGTGACTTTGAATCTCAGTTTAGGTGAACATTTGATTTACAATCAAATATCAGTTGTCGATGAAAAATTTTAGTTGCACGTGTACAAAATAAAAATGAAGATGTATTAGACTATTACCGTGAGAAATTCCGTCTTTGTCAAAACCTTAATCTCGGTATGGAAGATATTAAAGAACAAATAATGATAGGCGTAAGTTTCAAAGAACTATGTCAATATTTACTGAGTCTTGATCATTCCAATGAAGACAGTTTGTTAAGTGATAGTAGTATATGTGTACCATTCCTGGGCTCAGTGGCTATAATTATCAGTAAAAGATCATAAAGAAAACAATGTGCAAAAAGATCACAAAATTGAAATACAATAATAATTAAAATATTTATTTTTTTAAACTAAATATAATAATAATTAAAATATTTTTTCATAAAACTAAATGCAATAAAAATTAAAATATTTTTCACAAAATTAATTATTTCTATAATTGATTATAGAAATTATTTTTTTAATCTTTTTGGTTTTGATTTTTAATTAATGTATTGAGATGTTTTACAAAATCATTTCTATCTATATTTATTTTATAATGTCCTCAAGCTAATGTGTCAATTCTATTTTCCAAAATAAACCTTTTATCATCATAAGCACTTAAAGCTTTTTTGTTTTGTTCTACAGTAAAAATATCATGCAACTTAGTTTTGAATAAATTTTGCCCAACATATTTTGGATTTTTAGTTAACAAGCAATTTTCAAAATCGTTAAAACATAGTTTATTTTCCACTACATTTTTTTTTTAACACCTTTAGCTTTTTTAATTTCTTTTTCAGTATCTAAGATTCGATGTGAATATAATTTAGATCTTAAACCTATAAATTCTGTCATAATTTTCCCATTCAATTCATCTTTAAACTTACCTAAAACTTTTTTGTTTTGTAAAGGTAGACCATAAATATTATCATTTTGATAATCTGAAGTGTCAAAATGACTTAAAAGATCTAAATTAATTTTTATATCCTGATAGAAATCATCAGTTTTTATTTCTAGTGTTAAAGAGTCTGTATCTATATACAACATTCTAACTCTATTTCCATATTTTTCTATAATTGTTAATATAATTGCTGTAATTAAATTAGTTAAGAGAATAAATTTTAAATTTTAGCATATTATATTTTAGTAAAAATGTTAATTTTCGTGATTAATTTGTTTATATGTATACTGATTTATTTTAAATAATTCTATAATTTCGATTTACAATAATACCAATGTTTTTTTTAACAATTAAAATTATAAATTTATTTACTATGGTTCTATAATTTATATTATTATCTGGAGTTTTATTTTAGTTATATTTTTAATTTTACCCATTTATTAATAATATTTTTAGTATTAGAATTTTTATTGTTAGTCTTATCTTTGTTATTAGTGAAAGAGTATTAGTTTAAAAAAAATTTGATTTTAATAGTTCATATATATATGAAAATAATCAAGTAAAATGATTTATAATTTTACAATGTTGATAATTTTAATATTAACTTGTTTAGCATATTTCTTTATACCTTGAGAATTAAATGATGATGGTTAGCACAGAATTTTTTTTTTTATATTCAAAGATTCAATATTGAATTATTTTTTGAAAATTAAATATTTAATTGGTATAGATATATTTTCTTATTTAATGTTTATATTAGGTATTTGGATTAGTAGATTAGTTTATATTTCTAGATTAAATTTTAAGAATAATAATTATTATTTTAATTATTTTAATTGATTAATATTTACTTTTGTCGTAATTTTATTATATATATTTTTTTCTTTACCTTTTTTCTTACTTATTAAGCTTAAATAATTATATTTATGTATTATTTTGATAATTTAAATAATTAATCATTTTTTTTGAAATTTTCCTTTAATAATGATTTTTTTAGTAAAACTACCTTTATTTATATTTCATATTTGCTTACCCAAAGCTCATTTAGAACTTCTTATTTGGGGTGCAATAATTTTGGCTGGTATTATATTAAAATTAGGTGGTTTTGGTATTTACATTTTTTATTTTTTATTTTTTTGTTAAATTTGAATTCAATGATAAAATTTATTAATACTAAATTAAAACAATAATATTGAAAATATAGTTACAAAATAGTAATAATTAGACAACGGTTAATGATAAAAAAAAATGTAATAATAACATAATAATGGTAATTAATTTACAACCGAGTTTGAAGCTAAATACCTACATATTTTTATTAAAAACAATGCGTGATTATAAAGAAAAAATCTATATGATCAGCTATAAAAATTTGCAAGTTTAAATGCTCTCGGAAAGAAAGAGCTATAATTATTTTTGTGAAACGGTACATGAAATAAGTTTGGATTTCTTAATCAGTGATTTGATATATTAAACTCAATCATAATTTGTAGAAGATACCAGTTAGCAAATAGCAGTATATCGACCATGTAATCAAAAATGGTTAGTAAATCATTGATAAATATTATGAATAAAAGGGGACCCAAATGGGAACCATGTGGTACACTAAAACTTACTGAAAAGTAGATGTAGATACAATGTGACACTTTTACTGCTTGGGTTCGACTGATTAAATAGGACAACAGTCCATAACCAATTTAAGAAATTTTCATAAATTCCAAATGAAGATATTTTTTTAAGAAGTGAAGTTGAACTTTATCAAAGCCTTTTTGAAAACTTGTATAGCTTGAATCCAATCGTAGATAGGTCTGTAATTAGTAATATTATGTCTATCCCGTGACTTATGAATCGGGGTCACGAACGATTTTAGGAGACAATAATTTTCCAAGAATCCGGATAATAGCCAAGGTTTAACGATTTATTAAAAAAAAAATGTGGTGGTTTTACAAGTAAAGAACCTCAATGTTTTAAAAACACTGATGGTAAACCATCGAGTCCTGTCCCTGCATGCGGAAATAGTGAGGATAAATAATCATAAATTTCTTCAGGATCAATAGACCAAGAGCTTAAATTAATATTATTATTAGAAGCAGAAAAAGTGTGTAACATTTCAACCTCATTGGAGTTCAAAGAAGCTCTTTTCGTAGATATTGGAAAAATAATCTGCAAATTGACCGTTTCAGAGGTATTTGTTGAAGTCACATTATTATATTTCATACAGTCTGGGACATTATTTTTTGTTTTTTGTCAGAGAATTTATATAGTTCCAAAAATATTTATTTGAAAACTATTCTCTATATTCGAAATGCATTGATTGTGGCAGGTCTGAATCAATTGTTTACATTTTTTCGGAGTTCAG